>ML352024.1:0-52199 GCA_005239505.1 Nicotiana paniculata
TAGCATCCCTCGTTGGTTGGCCTTTCTGGAGCTTTTGCTTTGTTATAGTTTCCTCCTCTAGAGGTGCCCTTCTTCCTCATGAGAAAGTTTCTGAATTCTTTGGTAATGATGGCCATCTCATCATCCTCCAGTCCTTCTCCCTCCGTGATTCTTAGTGCTAGACTCCTCTCCTTCTTTGGACCATCCATCTCCATTGTCTGCCTTCTGAGTTCATAGGCAGTGAGGTTTCCAATCAGCTCATCCAATCTCAGGGTTGCCATATTTTTGGATTCCTGGATAGCACTGATTTTGCTTTCCCAGGAAATAGGCAAGACCCTTGTCAGGATCTTCTCAACCCTGTCCTCTTCAAGAATGACTCTTCCAAGAGACTTCAGTTCATTAGTCAAGGTTGTGAACCTTGTGTACATCTCTTNGTATAATAGAGTACCTCTTGAACTTTTTACCCGAGGTGTTCCTTCATGGGCTACTTGCAAGGTATCCCAGATCTCTTTGGCAGTGGTGCAACTTTGGATTCTGTTGGACTCGTCTGGACCTAGTCCACACACTAGCCACTTTTTGGCGTTTGCATTCTTCTCCCATTTCTCCAGATCCTCAGCAATGCAGTCAGCTCTAGTCTTTGGTACATCTATACCTTCAGTAGTCTTCATCATGGTAGCTAGAGGACCATCAGTGACTATGTCCCAGAGTTCATAGTCTTCTCCAATCAGGTGGTCCTTCATCCTGTTTTTCCACCAAGAGTAATACTGGCCATTGAAGAGTGGTGGCCTTGCAGTTGATTGACCTTCCCAGTTTCCAGGTGGTGCACTCATCTTGATCTTCTCCAAGGTGTTAGCCTTTCAAGGATAACCTGCTCTGATACCAATTGATGTTTTAGACGTCAATACCACACAAGAAGATAGGTTAATTTTTATGGTACCCAACTTCTACTGTTGCGGAATAATAAAAGCAGTAAAGTAAAAAGACAGAGATTTTTACGTGGAAAACACCTGGCTCAAAAGGTGAAAAAACCACGACCTACTCTTCAGTAGGATTTGCTCAAACTCTTCACTAAAACTCTAAGTCAGACGGACTTACAAAATAAATACTTTTGTAATCCTAGGACTAACTCTAATCCCTTCGTAGTAACTAGCCCCTAGCTAATTTCTACAAGCTTCAAGTTAACTCTAACTTGAACAATGCGTACCTATTACAATTGCTTCTATGAAAGCTGAAAAGATACAATATTAAATCTCCTACTACAACCAACTAGACTCAATGACAAACAGATGGAACTGGTTCTTCTAGCTGGTCTGTAGCCTTTGTATCGCACAGTAATTTTGCTTGCAAAATATCGGGGAATTTTTCTTTCAGATCTTGATTCACTTCTGCGCTTGTGCGTTCTTGATTCAAGCAAGAATACTTCAATTATTTATTAAGTTAGTTGTTGAGTTTGTCGTTCAGTTCTGGTACAACTCTACCTGGGAGAACGAGTTCGTATTAAACTCAACGTCCTTCCTTCGTTACTGTCCTTGCTGAATTCAACTTCTATTCTCTTATCAATTTGCAACCTTTTCGCATTAGAAGACACTCTCCTTGTTCATTGATACTTCACAATCGCATTCATCTCCTATGCATATAAGGTTTGTGTGCCAACTCGTCAGGTCAAGTATGTATGCTCTGATGGACCTGGTTCAACTGGTCAGATTGTCAATCTTCAAAACTATGCAATGACTTGGGTCAACAGTTTTCCTTCTTTTGATAAGGAAAATATTTTCCTCCAATTGGAGGAAAATGAGGAAAATGAGTTGATAAGGAAAATATTTTTCAAAACATTTAAACCAACCAAACATGAAAAAATTGGAAAACATTTTCCGGAAAATATTTTACTTCAGACCAAACACACCCTATATCTTTAGACCTTAATTCTTAGAGGAAGTTTTTAAACTTTTCTGGATTTCTCATCTTAATTCTTCAGTTATGATTTTTAGTTTTAAACTTTAAATAATTAATTGTTTAGATTTTTAGTTTTTCTATTTGTTTCTTTAGTTGCACTAGTTCTTTAGCATTTACAAGATTAGGATTTTATTATTTTTCTGCGAATTATACTCGCCCGGTGTGAGATTGTTAGTATGATTAGATTGTTGAATGGCTTATTCCTTACTCATACTAACTTACAACTTTAAAAATTAAGATCCATTCATTGGGATTTTTAAATGCAAAGAAAGTTTTCTTTTATAAAATCAAACTTTAATCCCTCTTTTCTTAAGAGCAAAAATTCAGTTCCTTTCTCTTAACAGTACGATCACGACTTCTCAAAAAAAATGAAACTTTTGGATGTTTTATATTGTTATAGGGTAAACCTATAACCGAACCGATAAGGATCAACAACCGACAAATCGATACCCGATAATCGATATCTTATCGTTTCGGTTATCGGACCGATAACATTCACGACCAAACGGAACCGACCAAACCCACCCCTATGATCAACCACAAAAAGTAGAATATAAGTGAATCAAGACTAAGTTCAACGCAAAGGGACCCTAAGCTTCGAAGAAAGATAACTGGCATCTAGAAACTATAAAATGACTAGCTGTTCATGACAATTTTCAAAACAATATTTCACCTAAATCAAACCACTTTGCCAGCCAATTGGCGAATTAAATTGCTTAATTGAAAATAGTTGCCGACCGTAACGGGCAAAAATGGGAGTCAATTGTGATCGTTGCAATTCCTTAAATCCATTAGTTGCTTGGAACTAGATATCATATCATGTCTTCTTTCAACGTTATTTTACAAGTAAAGGAACTATTGCGTATTCATTTTACTTGATGTAAATGTTGAATATTTCGTAAGCAATTAGGGAAAGAAACTTATCGAGCAAATTAGGGTTGGACTTCTAACATATTTAATTAGAACTATAAATCTAATTTTCCTTTTTATTTTTCCATTTCCATCGCATGCAAATTTTCTTCAATTATTGGCAATGGATGGTTTTCTAAGATATTAATTAACGTAGACAGCTTATTACAAAATATCTTTTTTGGGGTGAGATTTGCTAAGTGCAGGAAAGTTAGTAATTCTGGTATATATATCCGTTTGAAGTTTACATCAGTAGATTAGTAGGTGAAACGTTGATCACGTTCAACTATGCTTTATAAAAAGAATTTAACGGTCGTTGCAAATATATTCCGGCTAATAAGTCCGGAGTCGAATCCCACAGGGAATTAATCTATCAAACACAGCTACTAGACTCGCACGAACTCACGCAATCAATCTTCAGAAATATTTAAGTAACAATTTGGATGTTTACTAACTAAATATTATGTAATGAAAATGCAACAATTAATAACTAGCTACTAACGGGTTGTAGACAAGAATTGGAATGATCTAAGGTTGTGAATTTTCCCTATTGTCGGAATCTTTTCCGCTACGTTTTCTATAAATTTTGCCTAAGTCTTCTCTATCGATCATGAGCACTCTGACTATGGTAACTCTCTCTTGAGTAATTACCATAATTTACTAGACATATTCTCTCGAATTACGCTAGCTGGCATTAAGTACGGCTCACTCGGATCGCATCAAGGTTTCGTTAACCCTAATCCCACATTTATACCCTTCGTATTGATCGCTCATACCCGTTAGGAGTGATGTTGTTCAATAACTACCTAAATATGCATTCTCTCCCGAATAATACATATTAAATAGGCACAGCCAATTAAGGGCCCTTCAATCAACCACAATAATAATATAGTTGAACAAATAAAGAAAATACTACGAGAAATCTATATTAACGTAACAAGTAAATCATCCTTCAATAGGTTCCATCAAAACCTTAGATTATGAGTTTAGCTACCCATAGTCATAGTAACAATATCCAAAATATTTTGCATAATTAAATTACAAAGTAAGGATAAAGGAATGTAGAAATCGATGAATCTAGCTCTCAGCGGTTGTTCCACGAGCTATCCTTGCCTCCGGCTACAAAAGTCCTCAAAAGTGACATTTTTAGGTCTATTTATATGTGTAGGAAAAAACCTAAACGCGTAGGCCAAGTCCTAGTCAAACCAGGAGACGAAATAAGTCTTCAAAGCTCGGAATGTGCGTGCCTCAGACCTGGCCTCGCGTGGCATAGCGCCAGCTTAAGCTCGCCCCAGGCCTGGCATCGCGAGGTATAACGCCTGCTTGAGCTCGCCCCAGGCCTGGCATCGCGAGGTATAACGCCTGCTTGAGCTCGCCCCAGGCCTGGCGTTGCCAGCTTCAACGCCTGGTGGATCTCGCCTTCTACCTCGCCTCGCCAGCTCCCACGCGAGCTAAAGGGCTCGCCCAGCCTGCTCTAGGCCTGGCTTCGCCAGCTTTTCATTTGTCGGCTGCTCACTTCTTTCTTTCTTCTTTTCAACTGTTTTCGAGCACGCTTTAGACTTTAATTATTCCTTTTGCTCTACTTTCATCTCCAATTCACCTACACATAAAATAAACTCCATTACGCATAAATACAGTATAATTTATCATTAAAACATATAAAATACAAGGCGAATAATGTGCTAAACTATGAAATTATAACCACACATCAAACGTCCACATAATGTATCTCAACATTCATGTCTAAGTGAAAGACGAGCTAGCTTCACATCCATAAGACTTAATTCCACCTTTTACAACTCAAAAACTATATGATAAAACTAGTGTAGTTCATTAAAGACATACTATCCAATATACTGTCCTGATAACCCAAAAACAATTGTAAAAGAAAAAAACTCAAAAAATTGTTTATTAGCTTCACCCTTTTGCCCATAATATTTTTCCAACAATTTTTAACTGTGTGTCTTTAGTCTTTTTGTGAAAATGGGTGAAACATGAGGGACTAGAATGCGGTGCACGAGACTTTGTAAGTAGTAAATAAAATAGCCGTTAATAAAATGAAGAAATTTGTAGTAAGTGGGTGGGGGCTGACGAGCTGAGCTGTCTCTGTTGCCTGTTGGGTCGGTGAAAGAGAAATCTTCAAACTTATTTTCCCATGGACGGCCAATTATAATTTAATTATTTACCTACTCACCTCTCCCATTACATTTTATGCTAATATTATTTAATTGAATATAGAGTTTTAGAAAAAATTAACTATAGATAGTTATGTAGCTGATAAATAATGATAACTTCATCGTTTCAATAAAAATGAATTGCATTTAATTAAAGAAAGAAATAACCTTATTTTTATCATGCTAAAAGTGATATACTATCTTCGTTCCAATTTATGTGAACTTATTTGACTGGTACGGAGTTTAAGAAAAAACGAAGACTTTTAAAATTTGCCATCCTAAAAAAGTCAAAAAGGAGTTTTGAGTATTTGGGTGATTATAAAAGCTTTCTCATTAAGGTTAGATTTTTAATTTTAAATTAAATTATTTTCAAATATAAAAAAAGATCATTTTTTTGAAACGGACTAAAAAGGAAATAGGTTCGTGTATAAGAGGGAGCAAGATCCAATGTGACAATATAATATAAAATAATAAGGAAAGATTCACCACAAATTTATCCTATATAAACCTCTTCATCTCTCACTCTGTTGTCATATCTTCCTTTACTAGTCAAGAAAACACATGGCAAAGAATGGGGGTAGTGAAGGGTCGTTCACGACCAAAGACTACCAAGATCCTCCGGCAGCACCATTGATAGACCCAGAGGAGCTAACTCAATGGTCTTTTTACAGAGCACTCATTGCTGAATTCATAGCCACTCTTCTTTTTCTTTACATCACAGTGCTGACTGTTATTGGTTACAAGAGCCAAAGTGCAACGACGACAAATGATCCTTGTGCTGGAGTTGGGATTCTTGGTATTGCTTGGGCTTTTGGTGGCATGATTTTCGTCCTTGTCTACTGCACTGCTGGTATTTCTGGTGGTCATATTAATCCAGCTGTGACTTTTGGACTATTCTTGGCCAGGAAAGTTTCCCTAATTAGGGCTGTCATGTATATGGTGGCTCAGTGTTTGGGAGCCATTTGTGGCGTTGGATTAGTTAAGGCTTTCCAATCAGCTTACTACCACCGCTATGACGGCGGAGTCAATATGCTCTCCGATGGTTACAGTCACGGCGTCGGATTGTCGGCCGAGATCATCGGCACTTTTGTTCTTGTTTACACTGTTTTCTCTGCCACTGATCCCAAGAGGAATGCTAGAGATTCTCATGTCCCGGTAAGTATTTGTTTCCATTTGCAAATTTGTGTTTTACTTTTATATATTAAGTTTTGAACTCCTTACTACAGTCCAAAAATGTAGCTTGGTGGTCAAGAGGGTTCAAAACATTCCTAAGATTATAGGTTCAAATCCCCGGGTACAATTATTTTTAACTTTTTTTAATCCTTCTTAATTATGGAGTAAGTATGTTTTTATTAGTTTTTTAAGTTTATTCCTCAATGTGTTTTTCAATCCTTAATAACTTGATAATTAAATAGTATGTCATAAGAAAAAGGAAAAAAAAGCATTTGAAGGTCATGTACCTACACATAAACAAACTATACTCCCCCTTTCAATATCTGAAAAATAAATAATTTATAACCGCACAAATTATATGTACTGCATTTTACACCATCGTCAAATAGGTACAAGTATTTATTTAATTTCCTTATATTGTACAAGTGGAAATAGTCCATTTCATTTCCATAAAGTTATTTTTGTCTTTGTTAATATGGCACAACTTCAAAAGTAGAGTTTAATAATTAATAAGTATTAAATTGATGTAGAGTATCTTGAATACTAGGTGTTGGCACCGCTCCCAATTGGATTTGCAGTGTTCATGGTTCACTTAGCCACCATTCCGATCACCGGCACCGGAATCAACCCGGCTAGGAGTCTCGGCGCTGCCGTTATCTTCAACCAACACAAAGCCTGGAAAGACCACGTAAGCCCCTCTCCCTTTCTTGAATTTAGGTTGGTGCATTTTGACGTGACGTACAAGGTTACTAATTACTCTCTTACGTTCACAATAAGTAATTTTTTGATCTTTTTTATATAGTTCAAAATAAGTGATTTTTTTTAAATTTCAAGAATGAATTAATTACGTTTTTCCTACATTGTCCTTGGAGTAAATAGTGTTGGGAAGGAGGGACCTAGAGCATTGACTATGGGTTAGACTCTGTATTTATACTAAGAAATTCACTAAATATTTATAAATATCTAACTGTAAACCCAGATATTATTGCATATTAATTTGAAATTACGGTAGGAACCCATAAGCCTCAAATTCTGAATCCGCCTCTCAGTGTTGGAGTATGTGTTATGAGTGTTTATGTGAAGAGATAATAAAGGCTAATATGATCAATTTCATTGCTAATTAATAGTAAAAGGTAAATTTATTAATCTGTATGAAAATAGCCAAAAAAATCACATATTTTGAACCGGAGGGAGTATCTTAGTTTCTAGGTTATTAATTTCACTTTTATGAAATTAATATATATTTATTACTTAGTACTTTGTGTTGATTAATTTCTTTCATATTTTGGTACGTAGTGGATATTTTGGGTAGGACCTTTCATTGGAGCAGCCATTGCAGCATTCTACCATCAATTCATATTGAGAGCGGGTGCAGCTAAAGCCCTTAGTTCATTCAGGAGCAGTTCTCAAGTTTGATGATTATTGAATGATAAATTATTGGTCTACTCTAGTTATGTCAATGTTTTGTTTTCTAGCTCTCCTTGTCCCAAGTTATGATATGGTTTAGAATATATATCATGCGCAATAGTGGTGTTGTACTTGAGAATTAATTTGAGACCCAAAAATGTGTAGATTACAAATGTATTGTCTTTGGAAAGGGAAAGCTTCTTTTTTTTTGTGTTATTCCCTTTATCATTGACAATTGACCTTTGTGTCTACACTTTGTGTTTAGGAGTATCTTTGTATTCTTCACTTCTTTATCTTATTTCATTTCACTTTATGTTTCACTCCAATTTTCATCTCTGTTCTTTTGCCTTTATTGGTGGGTTGTTATCAGAATCACTTTTGCACATTATTTATTCAATTGTAGTCTATTTCCAAGATAGAATAAATTAAATAACAACGAATCATATATCTTATCATATCCCAAGGATTAAATTTTTAAAAAATCATTAACCAAGTCTTTATCTCTAATCTTGTTTTTTTGGGGAGGGATGGGTGTTGGCACTGCTGGGTTTTTTTTTTTTTTCTTTTTAAAAGGCATTCAATATGTGAAAAATCATGGCACTATTAACTCAAATTCCCACCGTAAAAATCCACGAAGAGAGCTAAAGTGTTCCTTTGCTACCAACATATTTTTCCTTCTTCATATTCGACAATATGAGACTTTAATTTTGATTAAGAATGAAGAAATTCCAACTATTTTATTACATCCCTTTCGTGGAGAGTTAGTTTCTTTAGAGAATAGTTATTTAAAAAGAGTATTCTCGTGGACATGATGGTTGAATTTAATGTAGTAAACCTGCCCAAAAATGCATGATTAGGTCTTGTCTGAAGTTGTTACAAATGGGTGAGGAGTAAGGGTGTAGAAATGAAACCGACAAATCGCATTAATTCGATAGTTCGAGTCAAACTGAGAAAAAGAATTTGATTATGGTTTGGTTTGATTTGGTTTGGTGTTGGAAAACAAACCTGATCATATTTGGTTTCGTTTCGTTTCGTTTTAACTAAAAAAAGTCAAACTGAAACCAAACCAACCCGACATATATGTAAGGGTGTACATGGACCGGGTTGGTTCGATTTTTATCAAAACCAAATCAAACCAATTATATCGGTTTGGATTGGTTCGGATTTGTCGGTTTTGTCGGGTTTTTGGGGTTTTTGTTACTTAAATATTATTTCAATCTTACTTTGTTAAATTTTTGATAAGTAAATATATGTTTAGTAAAATTTAAAAAATTGACAAACATATTATCTATTAAAATATTCTTATGAGAGAATTTACTTAGTTACACATGATGGTTATCTTTTTAGTCATCTGACAATATTATTTTTGTTGATGTACACTTTTAAGGTTAATTGAATTTAGTAATTAAACATAAAATCAATACGATACAAAAATAATAATAATCACTTCAAATTCGAAAAAAGATATAAAAATTTAATAGCTCTTGACATATGAATATGGAATAACAAAGAGATTGACGCTTTTCCATAACACTTGATAAGAAAGTGATCATACAACCCATTATTTAAGGTTAATAAATATGGAGCACTTAATATTCTATTAAATATTATATCACGTAAGAGAATCCCAAATATTTCTAAACATTTTAAAAGAAAATTCTGTATAAAATATTAAAAATATGTATAAAAATTATATATTTGTATGTCGGTTTGGTTCGTATTTTTTTACTCAATACCAAATCAAATCAAACCAAACCTAGTCGGGTTTTTTAATCGGTTTGGTGCGATTTTTCGGTCCGATTTATACACCGTATATAAGTAAATATGTTTAATACATAAAAATATTTATGGTAGTGTAGTTTATAAATATTTCTTAGGCTTTTTCATAGTTTTATCTTTTAACGTATTATTTCAAGCTTGGGCTTATAAGTTTTGAATGTAAAAATTGCACGGGGCGCCCTATAAATAACTTCAGCCCCCTTTCTCCTCCTCCTTCTCCTCCTTCGTTTTCTTCTTCTTCATCTTCTTCTTTCTTCTGTTGTTGTTGGTGCTGCTATGGAACTTCAGTTCATGGGATGATTGCCATAAATATGTTTATCAGAGCTGAAGTTCGCCAGTTACAAAACAAAAACTTCAGCTCTAGAGCTGAAGTTCGCCAGTTACAAGCTGAAGTTTTCCAGTTACAAAACAAAAACTTTAGCTCTAGAGCTGAAGTTCGTCAGTTACAAAAACAAAAACTTCAACAATTACAAACAAAAGCTTTGCGTTAAGACGTGCACAAGTTAAACAAAAACTTCAGCAAATAGAGAATAAACTTCAGCTACTTCAGCTCTAGAGCTGAAGCTCGCCAATTACAAAACAAAAACTTCAGCTCTAGAGCTGAAGTTCGCCAGTTACAAAAACAAAAACTTCAGCAATTACAAACAAAAGTTTTGCGTTAAGACATGCACAAGTTAAACAAAAACTTCAGCAAATAGAGAACAAAACTCCAACTACTACGCTTAAGTTCAGCATCTATGCTTAAGCTCAGCTACTATGCTTAAGTTCAGCACACTTGCTACTTCAGGCTCGTCTACTAGAATGCTGAAATTTTGCGTGATTGCCTTTGCTACTTCAGCCCCGTATGTTGAAGTTATGCAAAAAAGCGGGTACACTTGCAATTTTTTTTGCAAAGCGGGCACAAGTTAAAACGTGACACAAAAAGCGGATATAGATGCAAATGCCCCATTTTGGATGCTCCAATAAGTTTTATAGTCCATAAATGTTAGTAACTCAAATAAATCCCAAACCAAAATCAAATCAATACTAATGCTAATAAAAGATATTCTAATCAATTGTACTATGAATGAAAATAGTGTTGGATATTTATTTCTTAGTTTTTTCATGGTTTAGATAAAATGTAATTTTTTTTAATGGTTAATCATGTAAATAATAGTACTTATTAGTCATAATGCTAAATAATGTTTGTTTTGGTTATGTCTTATTAATAATATTTATTTTATGCGAGTTTATTATCTTTATTGTAGAATATTTTTGTACAATGTCATGACTCATCTCATATTTATGTTATCTTATTGAAAAACATCCTATATAGCTCGGTCTTAGGAATAAAACAATATTTAGGGCACACATTTTACGTTTTGTGCTATGAAGACTTTATGAAAAAAAACAAAAAACCCGAAAAACCGAGTTAAAGAACCCGACTTTTATTAATTTGTTTTGATATGTAAATTTAATAACTCGATATAATTAATTTGGTTCGATAATTAGAAAATTCGAACAATCCCGACTCATGTACACCTCTAGTGAGGAGTAATAATCATACTCATATGACAAGAAGTTCCGCCAACCAGCAATGATAAAAGCAGCTATCAACTACCAATCAAGTAGTATAGCACTTCTTTTTTCTTTTTACTCAAATAGTTGGATCTCACCTCACTTACCTTGAGTTTTACTCATGCACAAAAATCCAACGAAATAGTATAGCATTTTTTTTTTCTTAATTTCATCAGAAGAAAGTGCTTTCATAGTATATTCAGGAATTCAATTTAAACACTAAAAACAAAAAAAACAAAATTTAAGGCTAAAGATATGATGTTGTGTATTAAAACTTACATCCTAATATTTCGGGATTAAATTGACGCTTAGTGGTAACATACTATTTCCAGTGAAATTCCTGGACTGTCATATTTAATTTGCTGTCTACCCAACTGCGCATGCGCATGCGCATGCTCAAGCACAGTGAAATTTCCAATAATTTTTAAAGCAAAGTAGTTATTCAATTATTTTGGGTTATATCATAGACCATAGTTACCCTCATGTTGGTGTAAGACAATAGTAAAGTAATTGAACCTCAGCCAGAGACTCTGTGATATGCTAAATTATTGTTACTTACATATGGATATGTGAACCACCTAGCCTAATAAGCACTATTTCCTCTCTTTTCCTACAACTTACAAGTCAGAAACTTTCAATTTTGGGGGTCAATGCAAACAGTACCTCTTTCTTTTCTTTTTGAGTCATAAATGCAAAAGCTAACCTTATTGTATATGTTATTAAAACCTGATTCATACTTCTGTTATAATCTCAAGGTAATATACTTGATAAATGAATTTACAGTCGAATACTTATAAATATTTAATGAATTTCTTAATACAAATACATAGTTTGAACAAAAGTTATTCTAACTCATGTTCTAAACCGGGTTATAGCTATAATTTTTCAAACTTGTTAACATTTTAAGGCACTCTAGCGCTATAGAATGTCTTGTCATATTTTACTACCGTCATTTATAAGAAGAAACTATTAGGTAGCCTGTACCGTACGATTAAGACTGGAGAGCACAATTTGCTGTGGTTCTGTGGACCATCGAAGCTGAGGCTATAGAAAATTTGAGTCAGCTAGCTCTGGACTTTGAGAATAGCAATTAACTACCCCATAGAACATAGATCAGGCAAGATCGAAAAATCAAAATGAAAAAAAGGAAGAAGAAGAAGAAGAGGTAATTCTCCTTCACATGAACAAAGTGTTACTCCTCCTCATGAGCGATACACCATCAGATTCCATTCCGTGGTGCTAAAAGATGAGCGACAATTGTTAGAAAACAGTTTGTACAAAGACAGAAGCATCTGATCCATGGAAGACTTACAACACTGTCCACAAAAATCACTATCACTCATGAGTGGGAATGAATAAAACAATTAAGATTGTCTTGTAAATGAATTTTCCGAAATGTGTCTGATTGCTTAGGGAAGGTGATTTTACTCGAAGAAAACATCATTCCAGGCGGTACATTTTGGAATTTTTTCGCACTGAAAGTGGAAACAGCTCTGAAATCATTTTCATAATTTTGATAAAACTCTAATTTACAATCTACACCGCAAAAATGTACAATAGCTTTTGCTATTCCTGGAAAAACAACTAATGAACAACAGTTGATATTACAATAATAGGGAATAGGGAAAGATACAACGAAGGAGCTAATAAAGGAAAAGACCTGCCAAGAATGATGAGATCAGAAATTGGTACTTATCCATTGAATAGCTTCCTGAATGGCCCATCCTTGCGATCTTTTGCAGCTTCTGTTAAAGCGAGGAATCTCTTAAAGCCAGTGGTAGCTGCACCTCTTCCAAGTGCAGCTGCTCTGGTCAGCACATCTTCTCTTGAAGTGATGGCCCCAGGTGATGATGATGCGTTAGTTATGGCCGGTGCTATTGAGGTGTTTGGAGCAGACGGTACAACTGAAGGGGCCATAATGGTCGACTGAGAGATACCTGACCCACGTTTGTTGAAGTCATCCAGTATGCTCTGCTGATCAGCTTTTTTCAGGCCCTGCAATCACAAAGTGCATTCAAGATATTGTGTACAAATGAGAAAAGCATGAGAATCGACAAACAAAAAGTGAGCAGCTAGCACATTAGCTCTCCTGCCCTGATATGAATGAAAATTCAAGATCTCTATAAAGCTTTCTAAAGTAAATTAATTGACTTCTCAGAGCTTCTTGCTGCAACTTATAGCCTTTATACTGAAGTGAACTGAAGATTAGAGTCTCTGTATAATTGACACTAATTTTGGGTAATAATCTCTTAAATAATCCTGAAGAGCACTCTGTCAAAGTTAAAAGCAAATAGAGTATGACCAAGCAAAACCATGTCTAGGACATATTCGTCTAGCATGTTAGGCACCAAAATCGTCAGTTTGTACTCAATAGCTAGAGTTATATAGAGCACAAAGAGCTGAAGGTAACAGCCTGACGTGATCATCCAATTTAGAACTTTAATCCCAGTCCCATGCTCTAAATGGAAAATAAAGAGTTACACCAAATTGCTGATCTCTCATAGCAACCTCAGAAATAAAACATTTTAGATTGAGAAAACGCTGGAGACTAAAATGAAGAGTGGAACCTTAAGCTCCAAAAGCCGCTGAAACTCTGCAAGTGTTCCCTCTGGCAGCAGTGCACAGTATGTATCTGCCACAGAATCTATTGGAGACAGTATGACCTAAAAGCAAACCAAATTCAATATACTATCCGGACCTTCAATATACAAGAACATCATTTTTGAGACTAACACAAAGCTCATCAATCACTGACCTTCAACAATGCTTCTGCTTTGCTCATCTCACGACTGACAAATTTAGAATAGCTAGCAGCCCCTGCTGTCTGTTTAAAATAGAGAGGTTCACAAAAAGTTTAAGCCAATGTTGTTGTTTTTAAGTTTTGTACCAAGGGCATTCAGAGATTTAGCAATGTTTTAGTAACAAGACAAACTCAGTGCGCAAAATATTAGTGACAATGGAAAAGTCCTGCGAGGATTGAGAGATATCATAACTGTTTTCTCTGTAACAGTGTCGTCTCATATTCATCAGGAGACTGAGATATTATAGCTTTTGCTTATTCGGCTTTGTACGACCAATCATATGGACAGTTTCAGCTATCAGCCATTTTATTTCATCAAAACTACATATTACATTATTACTTCAGGAATGAAGTGCAATTGCTTGCTTGCCGTAAAGTAAAGAAATGGAAATTTATAGAGGATGACAGAGCTGGGGAAAAAATGTCAGTTTAAAATATAATTAAACAGAAAAAAAAAAAAAAAGGGAAAAAAATCAATAGAAGGATCCACACTTCAGAAATACTGGCAAGCTTACTTGTTTTCCAAGAGAAGGAATTTCCAGCAAAATAGTCTTCACTGCTTGCGTATCCAAAAGCATCTGCAATAATGCCGCGCCAGTTAAATTAAAATTACATTAAGATGATCACCATTTGATAAGCTACATGGCGCTGACATTGCAAAAATTATTAAGTCATGCGCTAGTGAGCTCAAACTGCTCTAGTAGTAAGAGAGCCAGCTTGGCTCACCCCACAGTCAAGATTTTTGCGGATTAGTAAAACTTTGTATTGAAGTGATAGTAAGTCAAGATTATCAGTACTTGCTGTGCTCCAGTCTCTGATATCTGTTTGCATTTGAATATATTGTGAAAGAACCGTGGACCGAGAGATGACGCAAGCTGCATAACGATGAAAATGTGAGCTTCTTTTTTATTTTATTTTTTGCGAAATGATGCAGAGATCAAGGTATTTACACAGGTAACCCTTAAAATTTTAAAAAAAATTGCTTGAAATTGAAGACAATTTTTACCTTATCCAGAAAGAATTGGAAGTAAATGGGAGAGAGAAGGCTTCCGAGCACAGGAATGCTACTGGTAAGGATCGAATTTATGCCATTGACGTACCTGCAGGAAATTTACAAGCTTCAACAAATCATAAGAAATGTTTCAGTCAGAAGGTGGAAATGGAGGAGGTAATTAACGTACTCTGACTGATCACCAACACTTTCGAGAGTACTCCATGGAACACGAGTCATTGCAGCCATCTCAGAGTCAAACTTTGTTTCTATTCCATGCACTAGTGTAATCAATGATTTTGTAATAACTGCTGAAAATTCATCCTGAAAATGCATTCAAACACTAAGCAGTGGCACCATGTAAGAAAATTTACAAATCAAACTAGTAGAGCATTTTTGTACCTGTACTTCAGACATATCCACTCTATCTGCAAATTGAACATCAATCATCTTTGAGACATTATCTGCTAATTCACCACACTGGTAACATGATAAAATGGAGTTCGGCATGAGTTTGAAGAGACAACAGAAAAGAAAAGAGTATTAGGAGACGACTGTTCCTCATCACCTTAGCTTGTAAATTATAATTTCAGTAACCCTAACGAACTCAAAAAAATGCTTCAAGGAAGGTCATCTAGTTCTGGACCTTTTTTGGTCATTGATTAAAGGAATTCTGATTGAGCATGCATAAGACGCATAACTGGATGTGTTATTAAATAAAATTCCTAAATTACCAGTACAAGGAGAAAACTGACCGTTCTGTGACAATACTCTGCAGTATTTACTACGTAGCAGATCACCCTTTCATCCTTATCCGATGTCTGGGAAAATGTTTCATAAGAAATAAGTGGAGAATTTAGTAGTAGAAAAAGATAACTAAGCCTCCAAATGAGAATTCAGAATATACCTTTATCTGTCCTTCAATACCTGTGGCAGCTGCAACAATTCCTGTACCACCCTTTGGCAATCTAGAGAAAAGCTTGGTAGCATAAGCTTTAAGAACTTTTTGAAATGCCTATTACAAAGAGATCAAGGGTATTAGCTAATGTAGACCCTTGGCCTAGTCACTAATCTGGAAGTGTAAAGCCTCTTCACTCATACCAGTTTTGGGACATTACATCAATGAATATATTCTAGAGGTATTGTAAATTTATGCTAATGAATGACATAAGGTGGCATTTCAAGTTTAGAAAGGCTAGGAGGGTCCTAAACCTTTGTTACCGAGGTGAATCCATGCCAAACGTGATCATCTGACATTTCATTTCTCTCCATCTCAAAAAGATAAACTGCCGTCACTCTTCTTTTCTTTAGTCATGTGTAAATAGTCCTAGTCCCATATGTAGTAGGAGTAGAATATGTCATAGTCCTATATGTAGTAGGAGTAGAATATGTCCTAGTCCCATATGTAGTAGGAGTAGAATATGTATTATATATAGAGCTCATTGTATCATTTAAAAAATATATTTTTCTCTCGTGCATTCTCACATGACATCAGAGCTTCAGCGAGAAAATTATCGTTGACATCCGGGAAGAAAGATCTCATCGCCATGCAATTTTCCGGCAACTTCGTCTTGTTCCCAGGGTTCATCACTGCTACAGTGGTACTGTGCATATACCAGTACCACCATCAGATCTCCATCAGATCTGAAACCCTTGTGTGACCAAATCCCAAAAATTCCAGTCTCATCGGAACAGAAAAGTCCGTCACCGTGCGTCTTTCCGGTTGACGACTCAAGATTGATTTGCGTTATCTCCTCATTGGTAAGTGTTGTGCGAAAACCAACACTACCATCTTGTACGGAAAAGTAAGACGACAAAACCCCAATCAATTGCGCCGACAGAAAATCACGCGCCTCCACGCGTGTGAGCCATTTTTGACAAATCTTTTTTAGGACAACTTACTCGTCCAGTGATTCCGAGCCTACCCATATAAATTACATCAAATTCTGACAACCTTTTTTTTCCCGACGTGAACAGTGATTTTCAGAAAAAGCTTGTGTATTCTAGTGGTATTTTAGAACCTATTTTGTAGTGTGTAATTCAGCTTAGTCCCACTATTTTCAATTTTTTCCGGCAACTGTTCGGCCAACTTTTGTTTATCAGCAAGCACCTGGTTTTGTTGCTCAGGGGGGAGTCTAGTAGCCTTGTATGTCGAATGATCAGCTTGAAGATATTTTCACCAAGTCCCTCATTGGTCCTCATATTAGTTACATATGTAACAAGTTCGGTACTAATGATTTGTATGCACCGGCTTGAGGGGGAGCGGTAGATAGTTACGTGTAAATAATACTAGTCCCATATGTAGTAGGAGTAAAATATGTCCTAGTCCCATATGCAGTAGGAGTAGAATATGTATTATATATAGAACTCATTGTATCATTGTTAAAAAATATATTTTTCTCCCGTGCATTCTCACATCTTCAATTCTCTTTTTCCTTCCCTTTTTGTTAGCCTATAAGAGGGAACATGGGAGATCACAATAATTATAGAGAGGTTCTAGTCAGCCCTTAAATTATTATAAAACTTTTCTTAATGAACTTTCACAACAGAAGAAAGTATGCTAGGCCAAGAAGCACACAGCAAACATATTATTTTAAAAGCACCTTAAAGAGATTAAACAATGTCTGGTTTTTCGTCAAAGCACTGCATCGCTTCAAGCTCCTCCGGATGATTACAAAGACCTTAAGAAAACAAAAAGAAACAAGTTAGTGCAAGCAGAACAGGTGACCCAAAAATTGTCTAATGTACCATCTCCGCAATCATATCTTCTCTATAGATTATGCAACATTTCTGCTAATACATTTGCTCCATAGATGATGCAGCATTTGATGACATAGAAGCTCAACTAAATAACAAAGTAATCCCAAAAACTGTTTGAATTAATGTGCACCTGATGCGGCACTACAGCAAACACTGAATACTTTACCTTAATGCTGCTAGATAAAATATTAGTCTGGCTTCCCTCCTCAATTTCCCACGTCTCTTCCTGAGAATGAGAAACAAATATTAATTAGCAGGACTGATCTATTTAAGGAAAAGTAACTGTTATTGCTATTGACACTTATACCAGCATTTCTTTCTCCAAACTGTCCATAAGAGTCTTCTCTTCCAGCTCTACATAAACTGACAAGTGAGGTTCAAAGCACGATGAAATGATCCCTCGGAAATTGAACTGCGATGTAAAAAACATAATATCATTCAGCAGCTTGAAACCCGTGGAAAAACAAAACTGAAAGGGTGATGTTTAATGTCAAGAAAGCAGAATAAGAAAACTTCGGAAAGACTATTAAGTGCGCATGCTCGCAGAGCACCAATTTGTGTTCCATATAATATGTCCAAATAAATGTAATACTAGAGATTTCTGCATGCACTATGAAAGCATGTCTGCCTTCCCCTTTCATCACAGCTTTTGTGCAGTAAAATGTTACTGAAATGGATTTTCCTATCTCTGAATTGACGCAATTTATGACATCAGCATCTCTTATAGCAGGTTAAGACTATTAAATTATCAAATTCTGGCAAAAAGAATGTGTTCAGGAAAGTTATCGAACTTGTGCAGAACGCAAATAGGACAATTAATGAAAGGAAGGATGCCCCATCAGCATATCAAAACTTTATTGTAATGGTCCAAGTAGTTCATCCCTCTAATAAGTCAGAAGGAATGTGACAGAAGATAGAGATGGAGACAATCATGCATCTACGACTACATGGGTGATCAACAGTAAACCATTTGTAACACCAACAACCAATGTTGTCAAGAACCGAGAGAAAAAACATACCCCAGCTCCCGGCACCGATGTATCTTTTTGTCCATCTTGTTCCTGACAAGACACACAAGGCAGTATAAGCGACTGTACAAGTTAGCATTATCATATCCAACTTGCCATGATGCTACAACTAAAAGAAAGAAACTCAGACACATACGTCATGTTGACTACCATCATGAGCAGCAAGTTTTTTCTCATATTTTTTCCGAATGTCTGAAACTGTTTGGCTCTTGTTTCCGCTCCTTTCTGTTTCTTCACTGTCATCTACAGCATCTTTACTGCGGGTCCCACCACCAAATTTCTCTGCTAACTCCTCTTCAAATTCCAAAGTACGCTGCAGAGCCTAGAAGTGCACCCACAAGATTTTTCAAACAATACAAGTGAAAATCAACATAAAGACAAATGTTGATGTGTAAAAAAAAAAAAAGGCAGCCCGGTGCACTAAGCTCCCGCTATGCACGGGGTCCGGGGAAGGGCCGGACCACAAGGGTCTATAGTACGCAGCCTTACCCTGCATTTATGCAAGAGGCTGTTTCCACGGCTTGAACCCGTGACCTCCTGGTCACATGGCAGCAACTTTACCAGTTATGCCAAGGCGATCTGTAAATAATATGTAAAAGATAAAACAGTGAAATTGCTTTTCCAGCTTCCAATCCAAAGTTAATTTCCTCTGATGAGTGATTCGTATTATATGTCTGCTGCCAAAAATGGAGGAAAAGAGAACTTTCCAAAAGGGAAAGAGAAACAGGTATTGGCGTGTTTATGCTTCTATTTTGAAAATACCGAATGTGTAGATTGATCGGTGGATAAGCGCAGATTTGGTAGGGCTTAAGGAATAAAGTAAATATGGACAGAGTTTTATTATGAATTACCGTTTTCTAGTTTTCTGAAGGCTCGGTAGCGCGTGGTAGCAAAAATTAGTCCATTTAGTCAAAAGAGCCAAAAGCTCGTATTTTCTCTAGCATCAAATATATATATCAAAGAAGGATTTCAAGAATAAAAGAGAGTTAAGAAGCTACAATGGAGATTAGAAAAGCCATACATAAAGCTTTAAACAACCTGTATCAACAGCAAGAGATGTGGGAAGTGGAGACAGAAATGTATAAACTAGCACGACCTAGCCAAAAAAAGGGTAAAGACTTCTACCAAGCTAAGAATATTAACGAAAATCCCCAACAAGTATTGACGTAAGATAATAAGATCAAAAAAGAAAGATGGAAGTAACTTGCTGAATTGCTCAGTACATTTTACGAAGATAACTAAACAGATCTTTATCCATGACAATGAGAAACATTAGTCACATTTGTAGAATTAGGTATGCTGAAGTGAAGTATAAAAAAAGGAAAAAAATATAAGGGTTAGAAAAGCATGTGGTCTAAATAGGCTAATCAAGCTACCAATGTTATATTAAGGAAAGATGCCTAATGACAGGGGTGTGAGAATGCACGGGAGAAAATATTATTAATTGATATTTTATGTTACAATAAGTCCTATTTATATGTATACATAACACATAACCTACTCCTATTACATAAGGGACTAGGACTAATTACATATATTCACATTACTATTCTAACAATTTTAAAAATTATAAAACTAAAGTACTTGTGTTTGAGTTTTACAATATAAATTAAAGTTAAAAGTGTAACTTTTTGAAAATGACGAATATTAATCTTATATAGTTAGCTCAACAAAGAAAAAATTGGCCTATGATTACTTTGTGTATAAATTAAAAGTTAGTGATCATTTTTATGAAATGTTTTTTTTTTAAATGAAGTTAGTGATCTTTTCCCTCTCTGACTTTGTTTAGGGAACAATCGGCCACAAATTTAATCCATCTAACAGATGTTTGCCACCTTCATTATTTTATAAGGATTTTCTTTTATGCTTTATTTTCTATTTCATATAAAAAAAATGTTATAATATATACATGTAAGTAAAATTTATCAGTTTTGTGTCAAAGTTAAGTCCTGATTCATAATTAAGTTACAATTTGTGTTGGTTAAAATTATAATGTAAACTTTGAATAAATTATTATTTAAGACTTTGAAGTAAATCATGTATTTGTCGCTCCTATCCCCAATCATGCAAAAACAAATAAGAATCCCTACTGGGGTTAGAGAAGCACATTTATGGAAAGGAAAAAAAACCTTTTGGCAAGTTGGCCGCATCAAAAACCAAATAAAAGCATATTAATTATCGATATTATATCAATTTTAAAGTTCTAAAAATTAGGACATCTTACCTAGTTTAATAAGGAACGAATTAATAGCTAAAATTTTAGTTGATAAGTCCTAAATTTTAGGAAAGTAACTTAAATCATAATTTTGTCCAATGTGAAATCTATTTTAAGGATAAAAAAGTCAAACAATATTTTGTTAAGGGGCTTCGTGCTTCTATAGATATAGATTTATACTAATAAGGGTATTTTGAAACAGATATGAGGATTTCATCTAAAACGTCTCATAAATTGAAAGACATGGAGGAAAACTGAAGACACAAGGAAAATCCAAAAGGATCTAAAAGGGCAATAGTTCTTTTTGTTATTATTTCTCTATGACAAGACACAACACGGTTTCTTAAACGGTGTATCCAAGATGAATTACCTTAGAAGCCAGTAAAAAGTAGACCAAAGGAGTATGAGATGAGCTATGTGTGAATTAGGTATTCATTGCCAAGTTGCGATGCAGTTACGTCAAACATCACAGTTAACTGACAATCTAAGTTGCTCGGACACGGGTGCGGGTGTCCGACACGGATGCGGATCTAGAGGTCGGATCCTTCGAAATGTAAATTCTAAGATTCGGGGATATGGTTCCTAGCATGGATACGGGTGCGGGGATCCAGCTAAAAATAATTCAAATAAAGTAAAAGTATCTCCCAATTGTGAGAAATTTATGGAATACTTACATATAGCTTGTAAAGTGTGGATTTCTTTTTTATTCTCAAGTTGTACATAAGTAAAGGATTGATTTCCTAGATAAGGTATGCTATTTTCTTAAAATTTACCCTAATTTTGGTTTTGATTTCGGAAATCAAATTGTATCTCGTCTCGAATTTTTCCTTCCGTCATAGTCAAAGTACCCAAAATTGTTTGTTCAGATCCAGTACGGACCCCATACCGAGACCCATACTAGTGTCGTGTCGACACGGGTGCAGCACCTAAACTGGCGTGCCAGAGCAACTTAGCTGACAATAACCAAAGTCTTATGAGGGATTGGGTATCAGGAATCTTAGGCTTCACAACAAATGTATGCTAATGAAATGGCTATGGAGGTATGGACAAACTGAAACAGGTTACTGGAAGGAGATCATTGACGCCAAATATTGAATTCAGAATCACTGGAGCCCCAAGAAAAGTTCAGCACCTCATGGAGTGGGTTTATGGAACATATCAGCAGCTTTCAAAATGATTTCTTTCGGAATACATCATTCAAAGTTGGTAATGGTGTTCATGTTAAATTCTGGAAAGACATATGGCTTGGTAATACAACACTAAAGGATTCATACCCAGGTCTATACCTAATAGCCTGCAATCAGGACTCAAATATTGCTCAAAACAGAGAACAACACTTGGAATCCAGTATCTAGAAGAAACCTTCAGGATTGGGAAATCAATGACTTACTTGCTCTCCTAGCTACAATGGGAGATTTCATCACGGAAGATCAACAACCAGAAAGAATCATCTGAGGGAATTCAAAAGAAGGGAAGTACACAGTCAAAGAGGGCTACAACCTTATCTGCTCACAGAATGGAATACTAGAGGATTGGCCCCGGAAACATGCCTAGAGGACCAGAATGCCACTCAAAGTAGCATGCCTCACATGGAATACCCTCAATGAAGCTGTTTTAAAATCTTAGCAAAAGGAGCATCACTTTAGTCAACAGATGCTATATGTGCCAACAGAGATCAGAAAGTGTTAAACATCTGTTTCTTCATTGCCCAGTCACTGCTGATATTTGGAACTTCTTCCTATCCATTTTTGGTACAACTTGGATCATGCCTCACACAATCAAGGAAGCCTATGGATTATTTGGAGAGTTGACAAAGCCATCAAAAGAATATGGAGAATGATCCCAGCAGTCATATTTTGGATTGTTTGGAAGGGAAGAAATGACAGATGTTTTGATGGAATATCTACTCCAATACATTCCCTAAAAGCTAGATGTTTGTTCAGTTTGTTCAGTTGAACTTTCTTTCCCCTGTTAATAGGGTTGACATTTTTTTGGATTTTGTTAGCTCCCTGGTTCTAGCATAGGTACTCTTACAATGTTTTTTGTCTTTTGTACGGGAGCTAACATAATTTCTGTTCTTGTAATGTGGCATCTTCCTGATGCCCTTTCAATGATATTATCTTACTTCATCAAAAAAAAATGCGGACAAAACAAATGGATTTCACTCTACTTGTATTGGCAGGTTATTTGACTGAAAACATCAAAGTTGAGAAGATGAACATCAAAATTTACAATTCAGCTGATGGAAAAAAGACTGCTAGCAGTGTTACACAGAAGCACTGATCAAAATTTTCATCAGGGCTAGGATTTCCAGGGAAACAATTAAATCTTATACAAATATTAAAAGTAAGATTCTAAATTTTTCATACACAACGTTAGAAACATGTTAGATTTTGCTAGAAGGCCACAGTTTGAATTCATGCACTTAGCATGAAAAGAGAGAAGATCAAAACGACTTAAGCCCACAATTGAGAGAAACTTACCATCAACAAGGTCGCAACATCTGGCTTTTCTTTCATACTAACAAGGATTTCCACAAGTTGAGACCTAGAATACAAATAAGAGAGTGAGATAAAAGAGAGGTTGAGACAGTAGGAGGAAAGCAAAGCAGATAACATCTTATTAAGGAAGAGTATGCAAATAAAAATCTTTACAAAAAGTTATTGTGGTTAAATGTTATTCTACTAATGATAAAAGGGCATTATCAGTTTGAATAGGGAAAGTTAGTGTGCTGTTGGAATCAATGACAAGAAACCGCGTGTTTTTGCTAGTAATAACCATGATGATACCATGGAAAAGTCCTTTGCAAGGTTAACGAAGCAATGTAATTTGAGAAAAAAAATTCCAGGAACATGTGAGCTTTTCAGGTATATAAGATGCTGGCAAGGAATCACACACGAGAATTCATTTCAACATGGTTTTTCACAACTGCTTAGATTCATCATGTTATTCATGCTTTCTCCAAGAGGCAAAGAAAAGAAAAAGATAAGGTGAAAAGATATAAAATATCCGACCTTGTCAATTTGCAGAACTGGATACAAAGCAAATAATCGACATGCCATGAACGAGGAAAAATTTTCCAAATCTCCTCATTTGTTCTTAGACGACGCTTGATCCAAGCATATCTTCTTTCAGTCTTGTCCAACTTAGCTAGTTCTGCAGTTGCAAACACGATAGGCTATCAGAACCACAGAAATCCAACATGTTATAGATCAATCAAACTCGGCAATAACAAAAGATAAAGTAAGGTGGACAAGCCTGCTCCTTCAAAAATCTGCTGGTACGAGGTAAGCTCTCTATTACAAAAACTTTTCACCAATTCTTCTCTAACAGAAGGTTCGAGAGCATCAACAACTAAGCATGCATCTGATAACTGCTGTAGTAGATTACTTTCTTCTGTCTCCTTCCCTGTGCCTAAGCTGTAATGATGAAAGGAAGTTAAAAGACCATGGAAACAAGAAGGAACAAAGACATGCAAAAAATTGAAACTGAAACTTTCACTTTATTCATTTCTTGAAAAATATCAGAATAAAACTCTGCATCTTTTGTCATTATTTTTTTCTAATTACAAGTATTTTTTGTGATTAATATCCCCTTGCCAATACTTAAACAGAAACACTTCTTTTACAAGGTGCTTCACAAACTGGTGAGGGTGGAATGCGAGTGGTCATGCTACAATATTTAAGAACAAGAATTTAGAAATTTTAATGAGCTCTGATTACTTTAATTTGGAGAAAAGAACGCCAGAAACTTTAGTCACCATCTTCTTATACTAGGTGCTTCATAAACTTGGCAAGACTGGATGTGAGTGATCATGCAACAGTAATTGAAAAACAAGAACAAAATTAAGAGGTTGGGAGCGTTATACAAGTTTTGATTACTTTAATTTGGATAAAAGAATAACAGAAACTTTAGTTTAACTCAAAGAGACAGATTAAAAGAATAACTGGGGCATTTCCTATGAGTGTCATACCACCAGAATCTGATAACAGAAAATTCCATGAGTTCTACGCACAATAGATAACCACAGATAAGTCAGATGAACAAGTTTAACTAGACATGGAAAGTTAGTTAGGTAACTACAACTACAGTAACTTTCTGGAGGAGAAAGAAAAATCTTTCTTCTGTCTTTCCTTTAATATGTGAGAGCTCTTATCCAGAAGAACCTACCACTACAACTTTTAAGAGAAGTACACATGCACAGAATGTTGATTCTTGAATTGACAAAGGTACATATGAACCACCAAGGCGGATAAGAAGACAAGTTCATTGAAGCCAATCTAATAAAGTGCCACATTTTCTTTTCTAAGAAGTATTTGCCAATCACATTCAAGAGTAACATTACAAGAGTTTCGAGTACACACCTGGAGAAATCAGAGAATACATGTGACTTGAGGACTTGTTTGATGCTCTTAAACTTTTCTCTAAGTTCTGTAATTTTAGGAATATCCCTATAGGCTTCAAAATGACTACATAGCTGGTTTACAGCCTGAAACATCACAAGATAGGAATTAGAAGCATATCCATACTATTTGCGGAGAAAGACGGCATTAGAAGATTAGCGCGAGAAGTGTGTGTTTGTTAGTTTACTGAAAGGCATTTAGTGATATGTACATCTCCATACAGTTGTTTCAGTAAACACAAATTACAAAGAGATAAGCTGTATCTAAGAAAGATAATGAACATTTGCTAATATATCAGTATTCAAGCTAACCTATTGCATGCGCACAACTTAAATTCACCTCATAAAGAGGGGAAAAAGGAAAAAAAAAAAAAAGAGGGGGGCCTCAAAAGAACAAGTGCATTTTTGAGAAAAGTCAAATATAGGAGTATTTTCAAGAAAACCATACAATTTTTGGGATTTTTAGTGGCGATTAAACTAGAGTTCCAACTCATTACAGTGCAAAAATAACGTTTGTGTAGAAACGTATAATTTTAAATCACCAGCATCCAGATGAAGCGTTAAGACGAGTGAAGCCTATAATATACACTAACAATGACCACATAAACGTTAAATTCGTGAGCCGAAATAATAAAATGAAACAAAAACCTCCTTTTATACACCACAGTACTGTAAGAACAATGGGTCAACACAACACTTTTCTTATAGGATCCAGCTCCTCTGGTTTAACAAGCAAGCATAATCTTGCGATAATAGAAGTTTCAAGTATGACTAAAGCTAGTGCAGAACATAGTTGTTCCAACAAGCAACAATTATAGTAGCATATTGGTAGCAATGGTAATTGGTGAAGGTTAGTGAAAAGGTTACAACGAGCAACAGACAAATACCTCAAGCTGTGCAGCTGCCTCTTTATAGTGACGTTTTGATGCCATTACTTGAAGTTGCTCTACCGCAGAAACTGTCATAGGACAAATGAAATGTGTTGAGATGGTGTATATATTGGACTAAAGTAGGCATGCATAGATGATCTTTGTTGATAAGTCAAATTACATAACGTCTATGATTAATAAAAATAGAAATTTATTTTCCTTTTCTCGTTATCCATGATCTGCTTTTGTGAGGAAATTTGTGCTAGATCATGCTCTTTAATAACACATACGCTTGAATTTCTATGTCTTTCCACGGTTAGTAAAGTATCTGATGCTGGGGAACGTGATGTCACAGAACATAGATAAAGATCTTTGTGCAAACGAACTATGGGAAAATAGTCTTTAAAGTTTCCATTCTTTCCGCTTATCTATTTACACCTACAAACCTTACCTCTACGAACTTTAATTTTTTAATCAACCATTTAACCAAAGTAAATAGCCTTTAAAATCATACCAAGGTGATTCAAATGTACCAAAGTGCTAGATGAGCCGCTTCGAGTAGTGTTCCAAATGGAATAAGATTGTTATGTCATATGGCATGTGGGATAAAATAACCAAACAATTTGTTCCGATAATTTTATCCTACATATGGTCGAATTTTTGCTTCCGGTATAAACAATCTTGGGATTAGTTACACCAAAATTGTGGTATTACTTTATAACACACATTCACATTCTATGGTAACGATCCCAGGATTACTAATCCCGGGAAAAAACAACAAAAACATACATTTGGCTTCTTCAAAGCTCTTCTTCCAAAGTCTATTAAGAAAGCCAAGGTTAAAATTGGAAATAAAAGTTTATCCAAGTTTATATAGTGTAAAACCAAATACATGCTTTATATTATACCCCGTATATCCCATTTTAGTTCAATGAACCAAACATCTACCAATAAAAGTATATATTCACTAAATAATCCCGTCATTATTTAATTCATGGATTATAATCCCCGGATGACTTGTTCCCAACCACACGACCCTAAGGGTGCAAAAAGTCAAAATACGCATTTGTTTTTCTTTTTCATAATCACTCCAAAAACAATACTACTACAACAACAAAACAAAAAAAAACTAGTGTAATCCCACATGTGGGGTCTGGGGAGGCTAGTGTGTACGCAGACCTTACTCCTACCTTGTGAAGGTAGAGAGGTTGTTTCCGATAGACCCTCGACTCAAGAAACAGTGAAATAAAATAACAAACAGTAGCAACATCAATATAATAGGAACAAATGGCACAACATGTAATATAAAGAACCAGGAATAAGAAAAAACAATACAAAAATAGTATTAATACTACTAATAAGACTAAGGGAGTAACGACTATAGTCAACATTCCACCCTAATTCTCAACCTCCACCCTACCCTATCAAGGGTCATGTCCTTGTTAAGCTGGAGCAATGACATATCATGCCTAATCATCTCACCTCAATACTTCTTAGACCTACCCCTACCCTTCCTTAGACCGGCCATGGTCAACCTTTCACACCTCCTGACCGGGGCATCTATGGCTCTCCTCTGCACATATTCGAACCATCTCATCATCGATTCCCGCAATTTGTTCTCCACCGAGGCTACACCCACCCTGTCCCTAATAACTTCGTTCCTAATCTTGTCTTTCCTGGTGTCCCGCACATCTATTTCAACATCTTCATTTCAGCTACCTTCATCTTCTAGACATGGGACTTCATGACGGGCCAGCACTCCGCCCCATATAACATAGTCGGTCTAACCACCACTCTGTAGAACTTGCCTTTAAGTCTTGGTATCACATTCTTATCACACAGAAGCCCAGAAGAGAGCGTTTATTTCATCCACTCAGCTCTAATGCGGTGAGTAACATTAACATCCTAGTCAATCTCCCTATTGCCTTGGATTACAGACCCAAGATATTTGAAACTAACCCTTTTGGAGATGACTTGTGAATCAATCTTCACTTCCCCTGCTTCTTCAGGCATCCCATCACTGAATTTGCACTCAAAGTATTCTGTTTTCGACCTACTTTTTTTTTTGATGACCAAGAAATCCGTCTGGGGCCGATCCTTTGGACCAACCGCAGCCTTCTAAACTCAGTGGATAATGGGCCTGCCCCTCTATCCTTCTCCACTTAAATACCAGGCTTTGCTTTGCGTGGTGTGTGGGCTTGAACCTGTGACCTAAGACACAAACCCACCCCCTTTGCCACTTGAGCTAGGCCCTGGGGGCCTGTTTTCGACCTACTTAACTTGAAACCTTTAGAAGAATCGTAGTTGGGAGTGGTTCTTCGGATCGATCATAGATTCTCGGGCCCCGGCGCCTGTCTTCAAATCTCCAACCTTGCGTTAACCCCCTTCGCGTTTTGTCAATCAGTACTATGTCATCATCAAATAGCATACACCATGGAAACTCTCCTTGTATGCGTCGCGTCAGCACATTCAACGCCTGGGCAAACAAAAATGGTCTAAGATCAGAACCCCGATATAACCCCATCTCCATGAGGAACTGTTCCGAGTTCCGAGTTCCGAGTCACCTCCCACAGTCCTGACCCGAGTCTTAGCTCCCTCGTACATATCCTTAATCACCCTAATGTACGCTACCAAAACACCGCTAACTTCCAAACATCTCTATTAGACCTCTCGAGACTTTGTCGTAGGCTTTCTCTAGGTCAATGAACACCATATGCAAGTCCTTTTTCCCTTCTCCATACTGCTCCACCAATCTCCACACAAGGTGTATGGCTTCGGTAGTTGACCGCCACGGCATAGATCCGAACTGATTCTTGAAAATAGACACACTTCTCCTCACCTTCCTCTCCACCACCCTCTCCCAAACTTTCATAGTGTGACTCGGCAGCTTGATACCCTTATAGTTGTTGCAATTCTGGATATCACCTTTGTTTTTGTACAACAGAATCATCAAACTCCACCGCCAATCTTCTAGCATCTTCTTCATCTTGAAAATGACATTAAACAAACCAGTAAGCACTCCAAGCCTGCCCGACCCGCGCTCTTCCAAATTCTACCAGTATCTCGTCAGGCCCACTCGCCTTACCTCTATCCATCTTCTGCATTGCCTCCTAAACCTCCACAACCTTAATATGCCTGCAAAACCCAAAATCACTCTGACTCTCTAGTTCTCCAACTCACCGAGCACGATGTTCCTATCGCCTTCCTCGTTCAAGAGTTACTGGAAGTATGCCTGCCACTTACGCCTAATACACGACTCTTTTACCAATACCTTGCCATTTTCATCTTTGATGCACCTCACTGTGTCCAGGTCCCAAGCCTTCCTCTCTCTAATCTTGGCTAACATGTACAGGTTCCTATCCCCACATTTGCCCGCAAGATCCTCATACATCCGTTCAAATGTTGCAGTCTTAGCCGGCGTGACCGTTAATTTCGCCTCTCTCCTAGCCTTCTTATAACACTCCCTATAAGTTCTCTTCTCCTCCTCGTTCGTGCTTTCTACTAGCTTCAGATATGCCGTTTTCTTGGCATCCACTTTTCCTTGGACTTCCCCATTCCACCACCAGTCCCTTTTGTGNTAGGCCCCCATGGACAAAAACCTCGACTATCACTTTTCTCATCTCTTTTTTTTTTTTTTCAGAGTCCATCCCTTTTATTCCTCTCTTTCAATCCAAAACATCCATAAACGAAAGTCAAAGTATTTTCTCGTTGCACTGTAACACGAATGAGCCATCTTTACTTTCTCTCTATGAGAATAAGTTGTGATCTAGCCATCTAGCAAAGTCTTGAGCACTTAAAAGGATATAGAGATTAAAGGAGGTGCAAAACATTTCACTTACACTCAAAGGGTCTCCCCTAATTCCTGAAAAAATATGGACAAGATTTGATTTTAAATACTCATTGAAAAAATGAATGCTTAAGTCTCTAAATGGAAGTCTCTCCACACCAATTCCTTATCCCATAACATCTACCTTGCTTAAAAGGTAACAAACCACATGCTCAAAATTCAAAATATTTTTTTACCCAAACAAGCATAGCATCTGAAGAAAAGCTTGTGCAGACAGAAGATTCCAATTCTATACATAATAAAATTCAGACACCGCTTTCCACAGACAACAAAGTGCATATAGTATATGAAATAATTAAAAATTTACTTGTTGCTTCAACAATATACATTTCAAGCATGGAGAAGGAAATGATTTGCTAGCAGTCTTCTTACAAGTGCAAAGCCAAAAAAAATGCAAAAGAAGAACCTTCACAATGAAAGATGACACTAACCTAGCATGGTAAGGCGGTGAAGGGCAGTAATCGTGGTTGTTATGTGCTTCTTTGCAAAATCCAATTTTTTAATATCGCGACATATTTCTTGAACCATTGTTTCACTTTGCTCTGCTTTGGTTTTAATTTCTCGAATCTTATTCATGAGTTCCTGGTTTAAAAAAGTCAAATAGTGAATAAGAAACCACCAAAATACAAATAGTAATATAGGATGATTTTACTATATCTAGAGCCAATAGATTTTATTCTTCACACAGTTATAGTTTCTGCCGTATAACAGAGATGAGAGGAAGTCTAAAGAACAGACCTGGACAGCACTCGTAGCTGCAGCAAGATCTTCTCTGGCTTTGGTTCCAGAATTACTCTGAAAAAATGAAAGGCCAAAATATAATGATTACATAAATCAGAAAGAAAATATCATGAAGCTTCATTGATCAGCAGAAATACTGATAGCAATTTATTGATAAGGTGATCTAGCTGAATTTAACATTCTAAGTTTCCCATCTCTCCTATCTCTCTTTCTCTCTTACCTTCAAATTGACCAGATAAAAGAAAAATCATTAAAAAGAAATAAAAGCATCATACGATGTGGTGAAAACATTAAAGTACTTTTAACACAATCTCAGAGGTAGAGAATATACTGTCCAACCTGCATTCTGGTACAGATTGTTCAAGAAATTTTTCGTTTGATGAAGTAATACTTTCATGGATGTGTGGGAAAACACCCTATATAAAAGCGGTATACAAAAGGAAGTGAATCTAAACAACAGATTGTCCAAAAAATTCCAGGGGCAATCTTCTTTTCTTATAATTTTTTATACTTATGAAAAAAAAGGTGAATTACGAAGAACTGAATAAATGATCTAAAAGTCTTTTCTGTCTTAGCCTTGTCACTATGGCCACATTGTTAGCAACAGTGGGCAATCAGACACAAATTGCATATAAGGACCTCAAATAAATGCAAACAGTTTATACAGTTTATCTGACAGTTGCAAATTCATCTAGCTTTCGGCATTCATGAAAATGTTTGAATGTTAATCAAAGAGCATCAATTTTTCACTTGATAATTGTCAACCATGATCAGAAACAAATATGGAACCACATATGATGGATGTTCAAAATAACTTATCACCTTTTTAACATTATCACTTATCACAATACGGAATGAATTGGACATGAGTAGAGTAGAATGGATATAGAAGATTATATTCCCCACATCAGGTAGTTTGGAATTGAGGCATAGTTGATTGATTCATAGATTGTTCCAATATGACAAAAACTATTATCTTTTAAGTTTACATGGTTTAACATCAGAGATTAGTTCTTCTAAATTTTAAGAATAGTCAAGATTTTGTCAATTAATTAAGTAAAAGAACAATGAAGCTACTGATGGGATTTTGGTGTCTGTTTACACTGAGCTTTCTGCTTGAGGCATCAGCTTTTGTAGACTAAAGGTTATAATCAGCATTCATATAAAATGATGTAATCATATGTTAATATTTGTACCCAAAGACAAGCAAGGCAAAGGATAGAGAAAGAGATATAAGTGACAAGAAATTCACCTGTTGCCTAACAGCAGTCAGTATTTCAGCATCAACACGACGAATTTCACTATGTATCTTCTGCATAAGGGGCTCAACACCAGATAGAGATGCTTCTGCACATCATTCATGTGTCAACTGATTTTTGGAGAAACCGACAAATTTGACCAAGATAAGCATGCTTAAGCTTAGCCAGGATAATGATATCAAGTCTTAATTATATTTGAGACATATGTCATTGAGTAGTTGTTCAAAAACTACACCTAGCTCTCGAATATTTTGAAACTTTAGGCCTTAGTGGATCACAAGTAAGCTTTTAATTCTTACATTTCAGACAATTTTTGTGTCCATTAGAGGAACATAAACCTTATGCAGTTATATTGCCATTTTACAGGTTAACTATGATTACTAGTCGAGAGTAGATGTGGACAGTAAACCAATTTTATTTCCATTGCAACAGGATTCCGGTGGTCAATACCCAAAACTCACCTTCTTCTCCACTATCCACAGATGCTAGTTCCTTCCAGAAACGCTCTCATACATTTCCGGCATCCAATTATATTAGAAACAAATATTGTCACGTTGCAATTAAGGATAGCTCGCCAGAAGGAACTGTATTAGTGATTCATTTGCAAAATGTCAAAGACACTCTTAAGATCAGCTTCAAACTCCCTCTATCCTTTTATCTTTTTAGCGAATATCCTCAAAGAACTACCACCTAGATCAACTTCGAACTCCCTCTATCCTTTTACCCTTTTAGTGAATATCCTCAAAGAACTACCACCTAAAAAGAAAAGTCCATTATCCATTTAACTTTACCGCAATGTGGGATTATACTGAGTATGTTGTTGTTGCTGTAGTATGTATCATATGAAAGAACAACTACAACTTCAGAGAAAAACATTTTAATCCGTCCTTAAATGAGCAAAGACTAATCTTCACGCGACACAACCCTATACTGAACATTCAATGCATATCTAATGCCTAAATATTCCTCCAAAGTCCAACTAAACTCAAGGCAAGGAAATGAGACTTTCAACCTAATCTTGAGAAAACTACTTTTACTTTCACCCGATCAATTGGTACAAATAAATGGTCGACTTTATGAATCCCCCAATGCTTGTCTCTAACGTCTACTTATTACACCTCTTTTGTCACGCAATTTTTATGAATGGATTTACTGCAGTTATCCCAAAGAAAAAGGAAAAGAAGGGAGTAAAGAGAAATGATTTCAGCAGCAAAAAATATAACTGGTGAAATGGATCAAAGACAAATGTGAAACAAAAAAGGCTATAAATTGATGTTTGATCAATAAAACAAAGATCCTTATCATTATACTCTCTATAAATTATTAACGCGAGTTTGAAAAAGAAAAGGAAAAGTAAACTAAGTAAATCTAATGTAATGTAGCAAGAACAGTATTACAAATGGTCATCTTTTCTCTCTGTTCCTATACAAACAAGCTTGTAAAAGTCATCTCGTCATGTAGTCACTCTTGTCGACCTGTCACATTTCAGGCAGATAGTATTATTGTTTTAATTGATTGTTAAAAGGGAAACATTACTATAGTCCAACTTCTAATAAGAAATTGCATCTTCATATGTGATCTGTCCTCTAAACTCTAGAGTGGTTCTCCCTTAAACCTTGAAGAGTAGGGATGTGCATGTGGTTTTATGGTACGCTCTTGTGCTATTTCAGATTCATTTTTTGGTTTTATAAATATGCAAACTAAACTGAAGTGTAGTAAGTTTGGTTTGGTTCTTTTAATATGAAAATACGGGTTCTCCATGGGTTTTCGGCTGAATTCAGAATCTTTTTTGAAATTCTGCGTGAAAAATAAAGACTTACTTTTATTGGAAGTAGGCTTTGGTTTACAGTCCATTTCAAATTCTCAGAGAAAGTTCCTTTCAAATCTTCTAAAGTATCTGAGCCATCATCTTGACACTTGTGGAACTTATAACTTATGGTTCCTTCCAAGACTCTAGTATCCATTGATCTAACGGAGGGTGAATTTCTTCCATCCTTTTCACATAAGACAAGAAAAGCATTTGCAATTACTCTACTATGGACTTTCTAGGCACATCATTTCTCTATATTCATCAATGTCACTAACTCAATAAAGTTGATCGTCTCTTGTTGGATTTTTTTGGTTGATGTGAAATTTTTTGAGAGTTAGGCCCTCCATTTGGTTTCACTTTAAAATCTGGTTTAAAAAGGCTACCCAATATTGTAAGTGCAAATCTATACTTTTCAATACGAGACCAAGTTAGTGTGACATATAACTCCAAAAAGTAAAATAAAATAAAATATAGTTGCTCATGCTCAATGAGTCAAAAATGCCAGCAATGCTATATGTCCCAGCTACAAATCAAACACTTCAAAAATTTAATACATATGCCACCATTTGATAGTAAGGACCATCTATAGTGAGACTTTATAGATATAAATCTGATATAATTAACCTGAAATTGGTAAAAAAAAATTAAATTTCCTGCAGTTCAAACCGAAATCTCAACCAAAAAGCTGTAAATTCAGATTTTTCTCGTAGAAGTCTAAATTCAGAAATTAACTACGTCAGATTCAGATAGAGAACATTCAGAACATCAACAGCATTGGCCTAAAACCCTAATTCAATAAATCTGTATAGTAAATTAAGCTTGAGAATTTTAAAAAGTAAAAGGTTACCAGTGGGAAACATCTGGTTGATGTAATCCAACGTGTTCTGCTTATCGGATGTCGCCATGATTATGATTACTCACTCCGATTCTCCGAAGGAGAGATCACAAGAGAGGATGATTGAGGTGTGAGTGGGACTATTCTATAAACACAGAGTATACTATCATCTTCTAGCTTCCATGAAAGAGCAAGATCCAAAACACTGAGTCTCTACCCATTTCTTCTTTTTTTCTTTTTTTGCTTCTTCGGTCTATTTTAGTTTTTCTATTTCTTTTATTAAGTGAAATTAAAAAATAGTCACATTTACAAGTGGTATATTGAAAAATAGTCACAATTCCAAAACTAATCGAAATTTAGCTATTTTTCATATAAAGATAAAGCTAAACGAAAACGATGTTCAAAATATAGAAAATATTCCATCATAATATACTAGAGTTCGAATTTTTTACATGTGAACTTCCAGCATAATATACTAGAGTTCCAGCATAAAATACTGGTCCAGCATAATATACTAAAAGTTCATACACAAGTGCTTCAATCTCCAGTATATTATACTGGAACTTTTCGTGTGTTGGAGAATATGCTGAAAGTTCATACACAGGTGCACCAATCTCCAATATATTATGCTGGAACTTTCCGTGTTGCAGAATAATAGTGGTTATTTTTCAATGAATTTACAAATGCTGGCTATTTTTCAATTATCAATACGAAAGTTGGCTAGCGCGTGCTATATTTACTTTAGGCAACTGATCGGTAAATATACTTGCAAATTACTAATTTTTACCTGTATGGGCGAAAAACTTTTAGCCCGTATGGCCATGAAAACTTTTCACTTTTTTTGAATTTTTTTCACTTTTTTTTCGAGATCAACCATAAAATTTCTAATTTTCACTTAAAAATGAATTTTATAATTTTTCAAAAATTTTAAAAACTCCAAAAAGCTGCTTTTTCAAAATTTTCACTCAGATCACTCACAAAAATTCAAAAACAACCCAAAATTATATTCATGTCCAAACACAACCTTAATTTTTAAATACCATTTTAAGTTGAAATTCTTTTTTCATTTTTTTTGAAATTTTACAATTCTTATGTCCAAATGCTATACCATGTATTTGACTAGGTCAACAGAGACGAAAGCCTTTGGAGGTTGTGACGTGTCAACGTCATGACATGTCGACCCAACTCTAAAGGGTCGAGTTCATGTAAAGAAAGCAAATCATCATCGAGGACGAAGTGGCTTGTCAAAGAACTAGGACGAGGATGAGTTCCCGTCTTCAGTATGCAGTAACAACTAATTTAAGGATTTAGATGTCCTAGAATATTCTCCTTTGTTGTACTATCTAGAGTTTTGTGGTCCATGTACCGTTATAAATGGGAAGAGATATAGTCTATAAAGGGTATGAAAGATTTATGGAAAGAACAACATTGACATTCTCTGTGAAGATTCTCTTTATTAAATACACACAAAAATTACCGTTACACCTCTTTCCCTCTATCTTTCTCTCCCGATCCAAGAAGAATCAGAATATTCAATCGCTTATCATCATCCATCATTGTTAGAAAGCTCAGTAGAAAATCTCACTCTTGTCGAGTGAACCTTGTTCCATTTATTACTTAAATGTCATTTATTGTAATTTATTGTTATCTTTCACATTCTTAATCAATTATTGTTCTAATATACTTTTGCTCAACAACACATGTTTAATACTCTTCATAAAAATACTAGATTTGATACTTGGGAATTAATATTGACTTAGATTAACCATTTATCTATAAATCTAATTGTATAAAAACCTAGATCTAAATTTGGGTCATACAGTTTCGCATCGTATGTGGGAATTTCTAAGACAAACTTTTAGTTTCCATCTAGATCTACAACTTTCATGACCTGTTAACTAACGTATTGTAGAGTTATCCTTTCTCTCTTTGTATACAACGATTCCATAGCAGGTAACCAAGGAAACAGAGCAAAAGTAATGGACAACGTCCTGCTCATCCTTGTAAGTGCCATCGACAAAGGGTATGACACCCAATATGAGGAGGTAACCCCCACGGCATCCCCTAGATTAGGGAAGTCACCTACACCCTTCTGCAGCACAACCAAACCGAATGGAAAGGGGGCTTCCACATCTGCGGGAGAGGGGGCGCCACCCGCTATGAAAAAGCTCCTTGAAGCTTGGCTAACCGACACTCTGGTCAGTGTAATGAGCAAGAAAGCCCCATTCATGACCATGGAAACCACAATGATCCATGTACCATAGCACAAGAACGAACGAGACGACCAACCAAACCCTCCTACCTCAGGTAACACTCATACAATTGTTGAGAACGCAGGTGACAACATCTTGTCACGACTCTAATTTCCTTGTGTAGGATATCGTGATGGAAATTAGTCTCTACGACTAGGTAAGCCTAACATTTAATAATAATTCAACAGAAATAATTAACAAAATGCTAAAACAAGTCTGATAAACTGATATAATGTTCTGAAATAAAATCGCAACAACACACTCCCCAAAACTGGTGGAACTGAGTCATAAGCTCTACAGAGAAATACTAGAATGTCTACCACATCATTGTCTGAATGTAAATACAAGAAAGTAAAGATAAGGGAAGGTGACTCCGAGGCCTGTGGATGTCGAGCAGGTATACCTTGAAGTCACCGTAAAGCAGCTAATAGTCGATCATAATGTCCGGCACGAGCAGACGTACCTGGATCTTCACAAAAAGATGTGCAGAAGCGTAGTATGAGTACACCACAGTGGTACCTAGTAAGTATCAAACCTAACCTCGGTAGAGAGGTGACGAGGCCAGGTCAAGACACTTACTAGGATATAAATAAAAAGTATGAAAATATAATAAGGTTAAACGTTGGAAGGCAGAGAAATATCTGATACGAAACAAGTCAAAAGCATAAACTAATACCGGAATTGTAAGCATGGAAACAACATAAAGAAATCAATTAAAGAGAACCAAATTTAACATATACGAGCAATAATTGGTGGAACAAAGAAGAACAAACAACAAGAATCACAAGGAGGTACTGCCTCGTGTACAATAAGAATCACAACCGAGGTACCGCCTCGTATTCACAATTCACAATCTCAATCACAATCTTTCCTTATACCGCCATGTGAGCCTTACATTTAGATAGTTTTGAAAATATTTTTTCGAAATTGCTACACACAATTTATCCCACCTTATGATGCCGGGTGGCTTCAAGTAATTCCCTTACAAGCAACATGCACATAAGTCTTACATTATGCCGTCACATGTACATGAACCCCTATCCTTATACAGATGCATGCACGTCAATTTCACATCACAATAACAACTCGCACCCAAGTGACCATATGTCACAACTTGCCAATAATCATCAATATCAATATTTCCACAATAATAGCATGTGGCTCAACCACAATGTGTACAAGAATATCAACCAAGAACAATGAATGTACATTTCTCAACAAGAAGGATATCTCAACAAATAATAACTTCGTCTCAACGTGATAACGACTTTCATAACTACAACACCAATAACCCAACAATGAGAAAGATAATGTGTAACCACGATATTAAATAAGAATAACTCATAATGAAACTGATAACATATAATAATGACTTCAAATAATGGTAATCAACAATGAAGTAGATAACATGTAACAATAACTTCAAATAATGATAAATCAACAATGAAAGAGATAACATGTAACAATAACTTCAAATAATGATAAATTAACACTGAAAGAGATAACATGTAACAATGATAGAAGCAACAAGTTCAACTCAAGTATAAGAGTAAAATATCAAGTAAGATGTGAACAAGTATTAACAAGTCATTTAAGGCATGTGAAGATAGACGAACACAAACAAGAGTAGACTGACTATGAGAATTTAGAACATGATATGAAAATTCAATTAAAGCATGGAAAGAGTTAAATAGCCTAAACCGGTCAAATACAATATACAATTCGTGTACCCACTCCTTACCTTGTGTACACGGCTTTCACATAACACAAATGATACAATCAATTCCAAATCCTAAGGAGTAGTTCCCTCACACAAAGTTAGACAAGCTACTTATCTAAAACAAGCTAACTCAATCCACTAGTAAACCTTTTCCATGAATATCCAACTCCGAACGGCTCGAATCTAGCCAAAATAACTTTATACCATAAATACAAACCATAGAAAACTATTTCGGATAATAAAATTACAATCTTTAAAGAAAATCAAAATGTCAAACCCGGGATCGCGTCTCGGACCCCGACCCAACTTACAATATCCGAATATAATAAATATAGTTTCAAATCATCAAAATGTAGCTTATGAAGTTTTCACAAATTTCTCCAATTTTTCCAATTTTTCCAACTCAATACACTAATTAAATGGTAAAAACAATGATGGATTCATGTATAATAATCAAATCCGAGTCAAAATCACTTACTCTGATCAATTCCTTGAAAATATCTCTCAAAATCGCCGAAAAATGAGGTCTCTATCTCAAAAGATGAAAAATGGAATAAAACTCTTGTAACGACTCGGCCGGTCATTTTGAGAGTTGTAGCCCCGCTTCCCCATTTACTGCTCATATTATGCTTAATAGTTGCTATGTGACTTATCGGGTAGTTGGTTCGATTTCGGGGATGTTTCGAAATGAGTTGAGACACTTAGTCTCAAGGTTGGGAGCTTATCGGATTTGACTTATATGTAAGCGACTCTGGAATGGAGATTTAATAGTTCTGTTAGCTCCGTTGGGTGATTTTGGACTTTGGAGTGTGTCCGGATAGTGATTTGGATGCCCGTAGTTGAATTAGGCTTGAAATGGCAAAAGTTGAAAATTTAGAAGTTTGACTGAGAGTTGACTTTGTGGTTACCGGGCTCAAATTTTGGTTTCGGGAGTTGGAGTAGGTCTGTGGTGTCATTTATGACTTGTTGCAACATTTTAGGTCAATCGGACTTGATTTGATAGGTTTCGGCATCGAATGTTGAAGTTGGAAGTTCATAAGTTCATTAGGCTTGAATCGCTGCGAGATTCGTGGTTTTAGCATTGTTTGATGTGATTGAGGCTTCGAGCGAGTTTTGTATGTTATTTTAGGACTTATTGGTATGTTTGGTTGAGGTCCCGTAGACCTCGGGTGGATTTCGGATGGTTAACGGATCAAATTTTAGACTTGGAGATTTGCTGAAATTTTCTGGTGCACTGATCTGGTTTCCTTACATGCGATCGCGTGGACAGATACGCGATTGCGTAGGCTTAATTGGGCAGTGGAGTTCTTTGTTCTACGCGTTCGCGATATGGGGACTGCAATCGCGTAGTTGTGGGATGCAGTGAATCGCGAACGTGTGGCTAAGGTTGCGTTTGCGTAAAGCATAGGAGGCACCAACTGAGGTCACGCGTTTTCTCTTCACGATCGCGTGTAGATGGATCGCGTAGCTTGAGGAAAACAATTCTTGGTGTTTGTGTGAGGATTGACGCGTTCATGTAGGGTTGAATATCTGGGCAGTTGAGTTGTACTTCGCGATCACGAAGCAATTTTCGTGATCGTGATTGAAGATATCTGGGCAGACTTAAATATTTCTAGAAATGAGGGTTTGAGCCTATTTAACAAATTTGATTCTGGGAGCTTGGTTGGAGGCGATTCTTGGAGAGGTTTTCAAGGAAGTGATTGGGATAAGTGGTTCTTACTTATAGCCTGTTTGGCCAAGCTTCTAAATTTTGCTTATTTTGAGAAGTGCTTTTTCAAAAGTGCCTTTTAAAAACGTATTATTGGTGAGAATTGGTTTGTGTTTGGCTAATTAATTTGAAAATCACTTTTGGGTAGTAATTAGTGTTGGCTAAGCTTTTGAAAACTGCTTCTAAGTATATTTTTCTCAAAAGTGCTTCGCATAAAAGTGTTTTTGGAGAGAAGCTATATTTTTCTGCTTCTCAAAAACTGCTTCTGCTTCTCCTGAAAAGCACTTTTTCCTTCTAAAATCTTGGCCAAACACCTCAATTTTTACACTTTTGGCCCAAAAAAAAAGCTTGGCCAAACAGGCTATTAGTTTTGGTTAAATTCCATGTTTATATCTTTGATTTAATCATTTAATTAGTGATTTGGGTTGAAAATTGGGAAAAATGGAGGAAAGTCCTTAGGCTGAATTTTGGGGATTTGATCGAAATTTTGGTATCGGTGAGTAATTTTGATATGGGTGGACTCATGGTTGAATGGGTGTTCGGGTTTTGTGACTTTTATCAGATTCTGAGACATGGGCTCGGGGATTGACTTTTGAGTTGACTTTTTGACTTTTGATTAAGAACTTAACATTTTAATATGGAATTGATTCCTACAAATTGAGTTGATCATATCGAATTGTTTGTGGCTAGATTCGAGGCATTTAGAGGCCATTTCGCGAGGCAAGGGCTTGTTGGAGTAGAGTTTTGCACAGCTTGAGGTAAGTAACACTTCTAAACTTAATTCTGAGGGTATAAAACCCCAAATTACGTGTTATGTGATTAGTGTTGAGGTGACGGGCGTGTGGAGCGAATCGTAAGAATTGTGACTTGGTCAATTCCATGAAACTATATAGTCGATTAATCTTGTCGTTACCGTATTTTTACCATGTGTTAGAGAAATTGAGCTTCCAGTCATGTTAGCAATCCTGCTTAGGCTACGTGTCGATACTGTTGGGACCCATAGAGGTCATGTTACATGTTGATCTATTTGTTTAACTTGCCATTTTATACTCAGTCACAATTATTATTTGCATATCACATCTCAGTCTTTGTTTTCCTTTATTGATACACCATATCCTCATTGTTTGGGCTGATTATCATGATTCTTGTGAGCCCAAAAGACTAGAGATATTAATGACTGAGTGAGGCTGAGGGTCTATTGTGAGTGATATTCATGGGATCGGGCTGCACGCCGCAGTAGGATTTGTTGATTCATGCCAGGATTCGGCTAATTATAGCGCTTGGGCTAGATCTGCCCCTCCGGATGCTGCACATCCACAGTGGGGAGAAGTTGCTAGCGATGTTTTACATTTGGGTTGTATTTGCCTTAGTTTATTTATTGGGCTGGATCAACCCTGGTTTATTTGCATTCAGGCTGGATCTGCCCTGTTATTTGTTGAGTTTTATTGCAAAACCTGAAAGCATGTCTATATTCTTGTACCATTACCTGTAGATTATGAATTTCTGAGATATCCCTGTCATATTTTCTGTGGATTTTCCGTACTGTTAATTTTGTATGTGGGCTGTAATGTTTGAGTTTGTCACTACTTTCAATCCAAAGTTTAGATTTGTTACTTATTGAGTTGGTTGTACTCACGCTACACCCTGCACCTCGTGTGCAGAGCCAGGTGTTTCAGGTCACGTGGGTTGTTGATTCACAGAGTTCAGAGATTCGGAGACCATCGAGGTAGCTGCTTTGGCGTCCGCAGGCCTTGACTCTCCTCTCCTATCTTTCATTTTATTTATTCAATTCTACTTTCCAGACATTGTACTAGACTATGTCATTATCTAGATTCTCATATACTCAGTGACACCCCGGTTATGGGAAAACTTATGTATTGAATTATGATATTCTATCCCGTTTTTATGAGATTTTTATTTATTTAAACTGTTTTAGTATATTTCAAAGTGAAAAGTGTTGGAAATGTTTGAGTAGTCAACTTTCCTAGTACCATCATAGGCGTCATCACGACATATTGGGTTTTGGGTCGTGACAACCCTTGATTTGGAAATTAAATATCTGTTGCCTAGTTATCTCCTTACGAGATCACGAACAAGCACTCGCGATAGTGGAGAACAAATCCTCCCAGCTCACAAAGACATTACGCGATCGCATGCCTACTTATGTGAACGCGATAGCAGGATATCCCAAGGCTACGCGATCGCAAACTACTCCACACAAACGCGATGAACAATGCGTGTCAGCACATTCTCACTTCCCTCAATGCGATCGCGATACATTACCCGTGTTCGCAATGCACATCATCCCAAACTTCCGCGAACGCGTCCTAATTTACGAGATCACGAAGAGCGATTTCGCATCTGCTATCAAGGACCCTACACGATCCCGGGTGGACCTTCGCGAACGCAGTGAAGGAAACCAGAACATAGAAAACCAACAATCTCAATACAAGAATAAATGGTCCGAACTCAATCAGAAACACACTCGAGGCCCTTGGGACCCCGTCCGAAGATACCAACAAGTCCTATAACATGATACGAACTTAGTCGAAGCCTCAAATTATATCCAACAACACCGAAATCACGAATCGCACCCCAATTCAAGCCTAATGAACTTATGAACTTCTAACTTCTACAACTAATGTTGAATCATACCAAACCAATTCCAAATGACCTTAAATTTTGCACACAAGTCACAAATGACACAAAGGACCTAATCCAACTTCAGAAACCAATATTCAGACTCAATATCAGTAAAGTCAACTCTTGGTCAAACTTCTCAATTTTCCAAACCTTTAACTTTCCAACTTTCGCCAATTCAAGCCAAAATGACCTACAAACTTCCAAATCAATATCCGGATATAAGCCTAAGTCCAAATCACCATACAAAGCTATCAGAACTATCAAAACTCCATTTTGAAGTTTCTATACAAAAGTCAAACTCCGGTAAACTATTTCAACTTAAGCTTCCAACTTTGGGACTAAGCGTCCCAATTCACTCCAAAACTCACCCGAAACCAAACCAACCACCCGGAAAGTCATATAACCACAATATAACGTAGATGGGGCAATAAATAGGGGAATGGGGCTAAAATACTCAAAACAACCGGCCGAGTCGTTACACGTCCTCACTGACGTGTTAAAGAAAATAGAAGAAATGGAAAACGAGAACAAGACGCTTAAGGAGAAGATGAAGGAGCACCATCAATGGGTAGAAAAGATACCAGGTGCCCCCAAGTTGTTACCAAAAAGAGATGCCGACACGTTTGTTTAACGATCATATAGCGAGGAAGTGGCTCCTCATGCCATACCAAAAACTTTCAAGATACCCTCATACCTCCGAATCTATGACAGAACGACTAATCTCGAGAACCATGTAACTCATTATTTCATCACCGCAAATGGAAACGACCTCACCAAAGAGCAGGTGTCCTCCATCTTGTTGAAAAAATTAGTGAAACCCTCACTGGAGGGTTGTTGACGTGGTATTCACAACTGCCAACCTATTCCATAGAAACATTTGAAGAGATGGCAGACAAGTTCATGATGGTGCATGCTAGGGCCATGAAAGCTGAAATTAGGGTAAACGATATCTTCGCCATCAAACAATCCCCTAGGGAAGGACTGAGGGACTTCCTTTCCCTTTTCAACATTGTGAGAATTACTTTACCTAACGTCTCCGAAGGAATGGCCATAGTAGCCTTTCAAAATAGGCTAAACAGAGAAGGTTCAAAGGCGACCAGAAAGATACTTAGTCGTTTGATGAAGTACCCAACAGCTATTTGGGACGAAATCCACAATGCCTACTGTGCCGAGGTCAGGGTAGATGACGAAGTCCTCAATAGGCCAACCCTACGACTCACCTCAGTAAAATCTGAACTCCGGAGGGACTGTAGGGACAATGCGAGGAAAGACCCTGTGGTACCGCGATCAGGCAGAGATCGACATCAACCTTACATCAGGGCAGCGTCCCCAACTTCCACCGCGAAGACGGACCCTCTAGGCCGAGATCAAACTTCCACATAAACGATCGAGGTATTCCCCCCACTATATTCTCATAACTTATGTGTATCACCTAAAGAGGTAGTCTATGCACTTGAAAAGCTCGGAACAAAGGTGAAGTGGCCACCAAAGATGAGGTCCGACCCAAGCACCAAGAAGTCTAATGCCTTCTGTGAGTTCCACCAAGAACGTGGACACAAAATGGAAGATTTCCACGCACTTAGATTAGAGGTAGCGAACCTGCTACAACAAGAGCACCTCAAAGAATTACTCAACAACAAAGGCAGGAACACACCAAAGCCACATTTATCCGCTCGCACCATCAACATGATTACTGGTGGCAGTGATGACGCCTCCATCAAAAACATAAAGTTCATCGGCACTCAAAAACCTTAAGAGATCATTCATCCACGAACGGTATGTCCGCCTCGAAGAAAGTATTATCTTCGATGAGTCAGATGCCGACAACTTGACTTTCCCTCCCAATGATGCACTTGTTATTACTTTACGAATACTTGATACTGATGTTAGGAGAATAATGGTAGACGACAGAAACAGAGCGTGCATCATCCATACTAGAGTCCTCGTTTGTCAATTTTGACCCTTCTTTTTATAAATAATTTACTTGCACTAAATGATTTTCGGTAAGTATATTGAAAATATTTTTTAATTAATGAGTACTTTTTTTATATAAATTTAAGTAATTAATGGTGTTAAATTAATAATTTAGTATTATAATTATAAACATATCACTCTTACTATTTTTGAAACTATTAAAATAACTTTTACATTCATTACATAAATCAATAATTAAGTTAATAGTTTTTCCTTAATTTTGGTAAAATAGCCTACTATTTCTAAATAAGTCCAAAATTAATAGAAAATAGGATATTTAATTAAATAATTATAGTAATATTAGTAGTGTATTTGATGATTTTAATTTCTATTATATTTTATTAAAATTATATAAGTTTATTTAAATTAATTATAAAAGAGTTAAAGACCAAAAGGCTACAATTGCAAATACCTAATTAAGTACAATGTGGCTATCTATCAAATCACTTTTAGTCTAATACCCAAGCCCAAACAAATGTGATCCAGTCCAAAACAATCCCATCTTATCCACCTTGGCGATCGCACCCCACCTCTACAAACCAACCAGATCGTGCCATGTCGCCCATCCTATTTACTCACAAAACAAAGACACACCATCCTGGTCATTGATTCATATCATCAATGGACCAGACTTAATCCCATTTTTAATTATTTTAAAAAAATCTCTGTCATGTTTTATCTCCGCCGTTGGATCACAATAAACCAATGACCATCCATATTTCTCCATAAAATTATTATTTAACTCCTAATTATGAAAATAATCGGAGCCATTGATTAAAGGATCCAACAACTCACCTTCCATCTCCCACTTTTATCCCTAGAGACAACCAACCCCTACCCCAAAACCCTAATTTATTTCCCCTTTCACCCAACTGTCACCCTTTCCCCTTTCCTGTGTTTTCTCTTCATTCCCATCACTATGACTGTTAAGAAAACCTTACACAAATTCATGGAAGGTCTCAAATCACCTAGAAAATCATACCAACTGTCTCCAATATCCACGATCCTCGCTGAACTTTCCCATTTCCGGCTTTAAGATTCAAATGCCCGAATTCGAAAAACCTAACTTAAACATGAAACATCAAATCCTCGAATCCCTCTTGTGGTATGTTAAAATGAAGAATGCATGTAGCTTATTCTCAGTCTCATGATGAAGATTCTAAACCTAGAGGTCAAACGCAATGACCTCTGGGTTCCCGAGCTTTGTCCGTTGATTTATCCTTCAACGGTCAATCTTCCCCCTCTCAGGTAAAAATTCTCGCTGATATCCCTTTGTCTTCTTAGATTTTCACCCGATTATGCTCACATCACCACCCCTCTGTCACCTTCCACTGCCAGTTTGAATCATGTTGGACCCTAGAGGCATTTTAATGCCAGTCTAAATAGGGGCTTTAATGATCTCACCTAAAAAGAGAATATACATACAAATCACTTAACAAACAGAAAAATATCTATTTCTAATCTTGAGTGGCAAAAATAAGCTAGGTTTTTTCTAACTATTTTCTAATTCTTTTCGATTTTGAGCACTACACTGGTCGGAGTTTGAGTCTCTAATTCTTAACGGCTGAGAAAGATTCTCGTTTGATTTGCTACCCAAAAGAAGGTTGGTGAACCTCAATCTTTCTTCTTTTTAATCATTTAATTGAAAGCATGTTTATTTTGTTGTCTCTTGTTAAATGGCTCTATCTCTAATATGTTCTGGTTGGTTATCTTTATATGTTTGTCGTTAATCCATAACTGATCACTGAACTCTAAAATTATAAGCTCCTTAATGTTCTGAAATCAGAGTCACACACTAATTTGTTATTGTTGTCCTAATGAACATGTCTTTGGATGATTCATATCTATTGTGAATCTTATGAAAGTAGCAAAAGAATATTCAAGTTATCTCAATAGTTGTCTTAATCTTCTGATGTTCTGTTGTAGCTCTCATGTGTGCTGTATTAGTTACCTTAGTGTTATTGGTATGATCCACTTGATGCCTGGCCTAAATGGATATGAACACATGGTGTTAAGTCTAGAGCTGTCATTTAATCTAAGCATGGAAGTTTATAATGCTTGAATTGTTTCCTTCTTCAATGTGCTCTTTTGTGATCCTATAACTCTAAAAATCAGTGTAAGAACCTTCTGTCAACACCCATAATTATTTGATCACATTTGTGAGCTTCACTGTATGAGATAATGCCTTAAAGTAACTAGATTAAGCTCTAATGAACCTCTGCACTATAGTTTTGTCTGCTGCTATCTACTTAGTTTAAGTCATGTCTAGAAACTTGATTGAAATTGCACCTGCTATAGTACGCTACCATCTGATTGAATTAAGTATTGTAAAACTTCATCATGACATACTAATCTACTTGCTAATAACTGAAACATGCTTAACTAGTATAAACTTTCACTATTATGGACCATTGTTGTCACGACCTGAAACTTCAACCTGTCGTGATGGCTTCTATCACCTTAATAGGCAAGCCGACAATCACATAATAGCTAAGCATTTGAATTAAAACATGATTTTTAACAAGTTCAATAGTAGAAAAATCTCGTAAATAAATGATAAAAACCACTGAAACTCAATAACAATAAATCCCAAAATCCTGGTGTCACCGAGTACATGAGCTATGAAGTGTCAACATAGTCTAAAATTCTAATATAAATGTCTGGAAAATAGAACAGTACTGAATAAACTGAAGGGAAGGAAAGTCGAGGTCTGTGGGCATCATAACAACTACCTCAATAGTCTCCGAGCAGATACTGCACCAAGTCTAGCGACCACCATTTCTAGATGTAGCTGGATCTGCACACAAAGTACAGAGTGTAATATGAGTCCAACCGACCCAATGTACTCAATAAGTAACAGAACTAACCTTGGGTTGAAAGCAGTGACGAGCTCAGAAATATACAATCTGAATCTTAGATAATAACAGTACATGTATAGCAGAGAAATGACAGTAATAACTCAGAGAAATTCCATAATCAGTTCTTATACGAAAATGTAGACATGCTTTCGAGTTCAACAATTTAACCTCAACACTAATAAAATATGCCAAGTACAACTAACATGTGGAATGTTACATTATTATGACTACATGTCAAATATGCATGTCAAATGCAATGTATTACAGTAATATTCCTAGGTACTCACGCTCTCAGATTACTCAATCTGACTGTCTCAACTCCCACTCATCACACACAATCACTCAGCACTGTATGATACTTGCGCTCACTGCTGGCATGTCAGATTCCGAAGGGACGGATCTTGCCCAAGCGCTAATATAAAGCCAATATAGCCTGCTGCGACGTGCATCCCGATCCTATAATAATAGATAAAGCCTATAAGACCTGTTGTGGCGTGCAATCCGATCCATAATAATAATAATAGATATAAAGCCAATGCGGCCTGCTGCAGCATGCAACCTGATCCACAATATCACTCACACCATGACTCTCAGGCCCCAACTCAGTCATCAATCTCTCCAGTCTCACGAGCTTACATATTTCATACCACTTAGCCCAAACAATAATAATATGATGTAAGAGTAAATGATAATAGAGACTGGGATATGATATACAAATGAATGAGTATGACTAAGCACATGATTTCAATTTAAGCAAATAACTCCACAACACAAATGACCTCAATGGGTCCCAACAAAATAAGCATATAGCCTAAACATGATTTCTAGCATGGATCACATATCAATTACTCTAATCACGTAGGAGTTTCATGGATATAAATAAGATTAGATAACTACACAGTTCCACAAAATCAACCGAGCTATAATTACCACAGTGCACGCTCACACACCCGTCACCTAGCATGTGCGTCATCTCAACAGCAATCACATAACACGTATTTCAGGGATTCATACTCTCAATTCCAAGTTTAGAAGTGTTCCTTACCTCAAAGTGCGCAACTCAATGCTCCAACAAACTCTTTCCTCGTGGATCGGCCTCCTAACGGCTCAAATCTACTCACAAACAACTTAATATAATCAATACAAGCTATAGGAATCGATCCCATATGATAAAGCTAAGTTCTTTAACCAAATTTAAAAATTCAACCCCGAGCCTATGCCTTGGAACCCGACAAATTTCACAATATCCGAACACCCATTCAATAATGTTTCCAACCATACCAAAACCATCCAATTCCGACAACAAATCAATCCTCAAACCCTCAAATCTTACTCTCCAATCGCTAGTCCAAGATACCCCAAATTCTAACTTAGATTCATGATAAATAGGTGAAATAATCAATGGGTATTCAATATTCATGGTCAATAGTGATAAAAAATCACTTAACTCTTCAATCTAGGTGAAAACCTCTCCAAATATCACCTCAATTCCAGCTCCCCAAGTAAAAAATGAAGAAAAAGACTCCAACCCTCATTTATATCTTCCATTGAGACATCTAGCTCATGCAGTTCACTTAATCGCTTATGCGGTCCTGCGGGTGCAACCAAAAATGTTGCTTATGTAGTTTCCCTTAAGGCTCGCTACTTTCACATCTGCAGGACCAGACTCCGCACCTGCGCCTAAGACTCCGCTTCTACGGAAAGCTCCCGCCCCTCGCAAAATCCTCTTCTACGACCATCCTCTTGCATCTACGAGCTCGCAAGTGTGGAGTCTTCCTCGTACCTGTGCAACGCCCCCAAATTCACTCGAAGCTGCTTCAACGACCCTTTGGCTGCTTCTACGGCTCCGCACCAGCAACCCTTTTCTCACAGGTGCGGTTGCACCAGATCTGATCATAGCAGAAAATTCACAAGTTTGAAACTATTCCGATTTCAATCCGAATCACACTCGAGACCCCCGGGACCCCATCAAAACATACCAACACATCCTTAATCACAATACAAGCTTAGTCAAAGCCTCAAATCACATCTAACAACATCAAAAACACAAATCGCACCTTAATTTAGGCCTATTGAAACTAATGGATTCCAACTTCTACAATCGATGTTGAAACCTATCAAATCAACTCCGATTGACCTCAAATTTTGCACACAAACCATAAATGATACAACAAACCTATTCCAACTTTCAGAACCAAAATCTGAGCCCGGTATCGACAAAGTTAACTCTAGGTCAAACTTCTCAACTTTCCAAACCTTCAACTTTCGCCAATTCAAGCCAAAACGACCTACGAACCTCCAAATCAATATCCATATATACTCCTAAGTACAAAATCACCATAAAAAGCTACTGGAACCATCAAAAATCCATTCCTGATTTATTTTCACATAAGTCAACATCCGGTCAACTCTCTCAACTTAAGCCTCTAACCTTGGGACTAAGTGTCCCAATTCCTTCCGAAACATCCCCAGAACCAAACCAATCACCCAGGAAAGTCACATAGACACAATTGAACATATAATAAGTAATAAATAGGGGAACGAGGCTACAATACTCAAAATAATCGATCGAGTCGTTACTTTGTCCCCTCTTAAACAAGTGTTCGTCCTCAATTTGGTCTAGAATCATAACTGGATAGATGCTTCGCATCTCCCGCTCGGTCTCCCAAGTAGACTTCTTGATTATCTGACCTCTAGACTGAATTTCATTGAAGCTATATACTTCGATCTCAACTTTCGAACCTACCGATCCAAAATGACCACCAGCTCCACACCATAAGTCAAATCTCCATCTAGCTGAACCGTGCTGAAGTCCAAAACATGCGACGGATCATCCTAATACTTCTGGAGCATGGAAATATAAAACACTGGGTGAACACTCAATAGACTAGGTGGTAATGCAAGATTGTAAGCCACCTCCTCAATCCTCTCAAGTACCTCAAAAGGGCTAATATACCGAGGTCTCAACTTTCCCTTCTTCCCGAACCTTATAACACCATTCATGGGTGAAACTTTGAGTAATACCTTTTCTCCCACCATATAGGCAACATCACAAACTTTCCTATCAGCGTAACTCTTCTATCTAGGTTGTGCCTTGCGAAACCGATCCTGAATAAACTTGACCTTCTCCAAAGCACCTCGAACTAAATCAGTACCCAATAGCCTGGCCTCGACAGACTCAAACCAACTTACCAGAGACCGACATCGCCTCCCATATAAGGCCTCATAAGGAGCCATCTAAATACTCTATTGGAAGCTGTTATTGTAGGCAAACCCTGCGAGCGGTAGAAACTGATCCCTAGAAGCCCTGAAATCAATAACACACACGGGTAGCATATCCTCAAATATCTGAATGGTGCACTCGGATTGTCTGTTCGTCTGAGGGTGGAATGATGTGCTCAACTCAGCCTGTGTGCCTAACTCTCGCTGCACTGCTCTCCAAAACTGCAACGTGAACTGCTTCCCCTGATCAGAGATAATGAACACTGGCACACCGTAAAGACGAATAATCTCGCAGATATAGATCTCAGCTAACTGCTCTGAATAATAGGTAGTCACCACGGGAATAAAATGTGTGGAGTTAGTCAACTAGTCCACAATCACCCAAATAGCATCAAATTTCTTCAAGGTCCATGAGAGTCAAACAATGAAGTCCATGGTGATACGCTCCCACTTCCACTCAGGAATCTCAAGCCCCTGAAGCAAACTACTCGGCCTTTGATGCTCGTACTTCACCTGCTGATAGTTCAAGCATCGAGCCATAGACTCCTCTATATCTTTCTTCATTATTCAACACAATCGTGCTGCCTCAAGTTGTCACGCCCCGAACCTAGGCCTGGACGTAACACGACACTCGGTGCCTGACTACATGTGACCGAGCGAACCAACTGGTTGGCTGAATCAACATGTGGTATAATAACATACTGAATGCGGAAGATAAACTAACACATGCTGATATACTGAAAGTATAAATGATATAAATCATATGTGTAAACACTAATATAAGTCTGAAACATATATGTGGCAACATTGCTTAACCTTAAATGCCTGTGACTCTGTCTAACTGTTACTCTAGTCTATGAAGCCTCTAATGAAGAACTGAAAATACTGACTGTCTGAAAATACTGAAGACTATAAGGTAATGATAATTCCTCGAAAGAACTAAGAATCACCAATAGCTGGTACGAGAATCCTAGCGCTCTGAATCGTCAACCTGTAAATCATTACACGCATCGTGAGATGCAGGCCCCGGGAAAAAAGGCACGTCAGTACATTTAAATTGCACTGTATGTAAAGCAACTGAAAGAACGAATTATAAATACTGAAACTGAAACTAAGCTGATGACTGAGAATTGATTATTGATAACTGAAGTGATAACTATTGAAACTAAAACTAAAATGACAACTGATAGCTGATAACTGATAAATGAAATAATAACTGAACTGAACAAAGGAAGTAAGGATATGAATACTCGCTCTTCTGAATGATGAACCGCCTTTTTATCTGAATAAATAAACTGCAGCCTCATGCCCAATATATATATATATATATATAT
>ML352025.1:0-16574 GCA_005239505.1 Nicotiana paniculata
TAGGTTTGAATTATTTCTAGTATTTGTTTCAATTATTTCAACATTGTAGTTTATTGTTTCAATAAGTGTTTCAATTTATTTGAACATTGTATTTTATTGAGGATTATGATTTAGGTCTTGTTTTAATTAGTTTTGATAATTAATTTTATTAACTAATTAGTTTAATTAGTGTTGAATTGAAATTTTAGGATATGAACTGAACCTTTAGGATATGAATTGAGCCTTTAGGATATGAATTGAACTTTTCGGATATGAATTGGACTTTTAGTTTATGTATTGGAATTTTAGTTTATAAATTGAAATTTTAGAACATGAATTGAATCTTTGGGATATGAATTGAGCCTTTAGGATATGAATTAAAATTTTAGGATATGAATTGGATTTTTAGTTTATGTATTTGAATTTTAGTTTATAAATTGAAATTTTAGGATATGAATTGAACCTTTAGGATATGAATGGAGTCTTTAGGATATGAATTGATCTTTTAGGATATGAATTAAACTTTTAGTTTATGTATTTGAATTTTAGTTTATAAATTGAAATTTTAGGATATGAATTGAACATTTAGGATATGAATTGAAACTTAAGGATATGAATTGAACTTTTAGGATAAGAATTGGACTTTTAGTTTATGTATTTGAATTTTAGTTTATAAATTGAAATTTTTAGATATGAATTGAAATTTTAGGATATGAATTAAACCTTTAGGATATGAATTGAGCCTTTAGGATATGAATTGAACTTTTAGGATATGAATTAAAATTTTAGGATATGAATTGAGCCTTTAGGATATGAATTAAGCCTTTAGGATATGAATTGAACTTTTAAGATATGGATTGAATTTTTAGGAAGATTTGAGCCTTTAGGATATGAATTGGACTTTTAGTTTATGTATTGGAATTTTACTTTATAAATTAAAATTTAGGATATGAATTGAACATTTAATTTATGAATTGAACCTTTTTGCTATGAATTAGACCTTTTTGATATGAATTGAACTTTTTTGATATGAATTAAAATTTTTGTGTATGAATTGAAATTTTAGGATATGAATTTATCTTTTAGGATATGAGTAGAACATTTAGTTTATGTATTGGAAGTTTAGTCTATAAATTAAAATTTTAGGATATGAATTGAACCTTTTTGCTATGAATTGAACCTTTTTTATATGAATTGAACCTTTTTGTATATGAATTGAACTTTTAGGATATGAATTGAATCTTTAGGATATGAATTGAACATTTAGGATATGAATTGAAATTTTAGGATATGAATTGAAAATTTAGGATATGAATTGAGCCTTTAGGATGTGAATTGAACTTTTAGGATATGAATTAGACTTTTAGTTTATGTATTGGAATTTTAGTTTATAAATTAAAATTTTAGGATATGAATTGAACATTTCATTTATTAATTGAACCTTTTTGTTATGAATTGAACCTTTTGTGATATGAATTGAACCTTTTTTTATATGAATTGAAATTTTAGGATATGAATTGAACATTTAGGATATGAGTTGAACCTTTAGGATATGAAATTAATTAACTAAAAAAATATTAAGATATGAATCAACTAAATTAATTTGTTCTTGTTTTATTTGTATAGATGAAATATCGTACTTGGATGTACAATAGGAATTATCCTAATCGGCGGGGATTGCAGGAGAATTTTGTAGAATGGGTTGATGACTTTATTAGATATGCAATGGAACTTCCACCATACCAAAGTGAAGGATCAATTAAGTGCCCTTGTGTTAGGTGCGACTGTATGAGATTTGGAAAACCGGAGGAAGTTAGACTTCATCTTTATAGGAAGGGATTTATAGAGAATTACTTTGTATGGACTAATCATGGAGAGGTCGATGATATCAATGGGAGATTTCATAACATGGTTGCGGGTGAAAGTAGTAGGTCGGTGGATAATACAAATCGTGGTTCTAGAATTCATGATATGGTTGCGAATGCTTTTGGGATGTAATTTGGGGATGAGCCCAATGAAAATGTTGGACAAGCTCCTAATGATGACGCAAAATATTTTTTTGAACAGTTAAGGAAAGCTAGTCGTCCATTAAGGGAAGGAAGTTCGCACTCTGAGTTGTCTGTTGCAGTTAGATTAATAAGTATAAAACCTGATTGAAATATTTCTCAAGCAGCCATGGACTCTTTCATTGACCTTATGAGTGAACTAGTTGACCCTGATATCAACTTACATGGTGATTTCTATAAGGCAAAGAGATTGGTTTCTAAATTAGGACTTTCGTCAATGATAATTGATTGTTGTGAAGATGGTTGCATGTTATATTATAAAGATGATGCAACTTTAAATAGGTGTAAATTTTGTGACACGCCTCGTTTCAAGAGGCTTTCCAGTGAGAATATGGTCGCTATCAAGGCGATGCACTATTTACCTCTTATACCTAGGTTAAAGAGGTTATATGCTTCGATGAGTTCTGCTTCTCATATGAGATGGCACTTTGAAAATAGAAGATCACTTGGTGTAATGTGTCATCCTTCAGATGGAGAAGATAGGAAGCACTTTGATATGACATATCCAGATTTTGCTAGTGAACCAAGGAACATTCGATTAGGTTTGTGTGCGGATGGCTTCACGCCTTTTTCTGTATCTGCGTCTCTGCGACACCATATTCATGTTGGCCTGTCTTTCTTACACCTTATAATCTACCACCCGAGTTGTGCATGACTAGTCCATATATATTCTTAAGTTGTATTATCCCTGGTCCACATAATCCGAAAAGTTTGATTGGTGTATATTTGCAACCTTTGGTTGATGAGCTAAAACAATTGTGGAACGATGGTGTTGAAACATATGACATATCAACCAAGAAGAATTTTAATTTGCATGCTAATTTAATGTGGACAATTAATGATTTTTCCTGCGTATGGAATGTTGTCTGGGTGGATGACTGCTGGTAAGCTAGCTTGTCCTTACTGCATGGAAAATAGTAAAGCGTTCACTTTGAAACATGGCCGAAAGCAATCATGGTTTGATTGTTATCGTCAATTCTTGCCTCCTGATCATGAGTTTAGAAGGATGAAAAATGCATTCAAAAAGAATAAAATGGAGTATGATTCTCCACCTCCGATACTATCAGGTGAGGAAATTTGGGAGAGGGTCCAGAGATTCAGTAAAGTTACTGAAACTCCACCTTATAGATTCTCCGGATACGACATTACTCATAATTGGACGAAACGAAGTATATTTTGGGAGTTGCCTTATTGGAAGGATAATCTTCTCTGTCACAACCTTGATGTCATGCATATTGAGAAGAATTATTTTGACAATTTGTTCAATACGGTGATGGATGTTAAAGGTAAGACAAAGGATAAATCGAAGGCTAGAATGGACTTACAAGAATATTGCAGGCGACCTGAATTATACTTGCAGACAGAAAACAATGGTAAGATATTCAAGACCAAAGAAAGTTACACATTCACTTTGGAAGAAAGACGGCAAATTTGTGATTGGGTAACGAAATTGAATATACCTGAGGGTTATGCGTCGAATATTGGAAAAAAAGTTGATATGGAGGTAGGAAAGTTGAGCCATTTGAAAAGTCATGACTGTCATGTTTTCATGAAGACCTTAGTGCCTATTGCATTTTGTGGTTTGCCTGAAAGAATCTGGAAACCCATCACAGATGGATCAGAACATTCGTGTAACATATACTAAGATGGAAAAGATATTTCCATGTGGTTTTTTTGATGAGATGGAACACCTTCCAATCCACCTTGTACACGAGGCACAACTTGGAGGGCCTGGTCAATACAAATGGATGTATCCTTTTGAGAGGTAATATTATAAGTTTCATGTAATTTTTTGTTTTATGTGAATGTTCTTGGCTAACCTGAAATTATGTAGGACAATTGGCAAATGCAAACAATTTGTTAAGTAGAGGAATATGATTGGAGGATCTATATGCGAAGCTTATCTTGCAAAGGAAACTTCTCATTTTTGCTCTTATTATTTTGAGAGTAAGGTGAAATGTGCTAGGAATAGGCCCAATAGGAACACAGTCGAATGTGTGAATGATCCATTATATCCACCTATGTCCATATTCAATCAACCAGGCCGATGTTCTAAGGATGTTAGAAAGAGAAGTTTGAGTGATATGGAGTACAAGTCAGCTACACTTCATGTGTTACTAAATTTTCCCGAAGTTGTACCATTTCTCAAGTAAGTATTGATTTAGTAGTTATCAAAATATAAAATTTAATGTGATTACATCTCAATGCAACTACTAAAAATATTTGATGTGTCACAGTCACTTTGTGGGTCAATTTGTCCATGATGCTGTTTATACGAGATTTGATACGTGGTTCAAATAATTTATAAGTTTATCCTTATAATATTCTAACACTATGTAGGTAAACAATGTTTGGAAGTTACGCTAACTTATGATTTTTTTAACAATATTTAGGTAAATGATCCAAATAATGGTGTAAATCAATTTTCGAAAGATATATCTTGGGGACCTGAGCTTCAGGTCACAACAATGTCTAAGTACGTTGTGAATGGTTATAAGTTTCATACAGAGGATTTCTCTAAAAATAAAAATAGCAATAATAGCGGGGTGTGGGTTCAAGAAGGTGATAACAACCAAGTTGGAGATATTGATTATTATGGTATGCTCAAAGAAATAATTGAACTAGAATATGCAGGTTGGCCATATAAGAAAATGATACTCTTTAGATGCAAGTGGTTTGACCCACATCTAACAAGAGTGCACAACCAATACAACATAATTGAAGTTAATCATACGAGGGAGTATGATCGCTATGATCCTTTCATAATTGCACATAATGTTAGGCAAGTGTAGGCGGAATAAGTCCGATTTGTGGGTTGTAATTAAAACTAAGCCTGTAGGTAGGGTGGAAGTCGTGAATGTGTTAGATGTTGCTTATCAAAACGATATCTCCAGTGTTCACCAAATAGTGGACGAACTTTTAGAAAATGATTTGGAACATCCTGCACACATATTGGAAGAAGTTGATATAGACGAAGTAACAATTATAGAAAATGAGGAAGTAGAATCAACTGATGAAGCTCAAACTAAGGAGGAAGATGAATTCTCGGACGAGGAACAATATGTCAATGAGCTTTAAAAAGTTGGTTTCTTTAATAACTCTCGTTTTATAGCTAGTTTCTTATATGTTTCAATCTAAATATGTATTATATTATGCAGATGACAGGCAAGGGTCGAGGTAACGATGACCCTACTAGTTCTCGGGGTCGAGAAAAGGCTAGTAAGGGAAAGAGGAGGGTACAAGATAATCCTCCATATTTTCCACCTTTTTCAGAGATGCCGATGTCTGTGCCTATGTCCTATCCTCCACCCAATGGCTATTATGAGGTGCCATAACATCACCAGCCCTACATCTTTGTGCAGACACCGGGTCTTTCATCACAGGGCCATAGGACTGTACGTCCGTCATACAGTCCAGCTGCCTCACGACCTTATGGATCACATCCATCCGTGTCACAACCACGGGGGTCACAGCCACAAGGGTCACTTGCATCAGTATCACAGCCATCAGTGTCACAGCCGCTTGCGGTCGATCCAGCTATGTCGTAGTCACAGGGATCACAACCATCTTCATCAGGGACTCCATCTATTCCAAGCCTTCGCCTGCGAGATAGTAGCTCTGACCCCCTACACCTTCAACACATGCCTCTAATGTACAAGTTTCGGACGATGATGTTGATGATGACAAGGAGGTGCATTATGATCAGTATGGCAGGATCATCATAGTCCCTGAGGGTGATGGGTAAGAGTAATTTGTTATTTTTATGTTTATTGTTTTGTACAGTTTGTACTAAGATATTAATGTGTTTTTTCTTGTTAAATTGCNGATTTCCATTCACGCTGAAGGGGAAAATTTTCAATGAATTTAAGGTATAAATGTTCTTTTAAGCAGTATAATTATTTATATTTATGATATTTCCATATAATATTTAACTTTTGAAATACAGAGCAAGTGTGTGTGGGAACACCGCTGTAGCGCGGAAATGGCTGCAAATTTTAATCTCAAAGCTCAGAAGCAGTTGTCGCATAGTTTCTCCAAAGCTAGACAGTTCAACAAGAAGCCTGGCTGGTTGCTTCAACATTTACGGGAGGATTTTCAAAGGCAATGGCTTACCGCAACCTTCTTACAGAAGAGCGAAAAAGGAAAGAAAGCTCGCACATCCGAGAAGGGAGGCTCCTTGCACACTGGAGGTGCAATCAGCCAAAGGACAATAAAAAGAAGAAATGTACGTAATTGATTGATTAATTTATTTTAATTTTGAAAGTATATCTATTCTGTTTATTAACTAAAATTTATGAGTTTTCAGGAAAAGAAGTTGGGGCATCCAATGAAGCAAGATGAGTTATTCAAGGAGACTCATATTGTCAAGAAGAAGAAAGAGACGGATCAAGAAAGGTGGGTCGAGGGCTGAGCCTCGACTGTACATGTAAATTTTCACTTTTCATTAAGTATTTTGATTTACACTTATATAAATTTTGAAATATTAATTCAATGTAATTTTTCTTATGGGATCGTTTCACAGCTGACGTGGAGGAATTCATACGCAGTCATCCACCTAATGAGTCGGGCGAGGCAATCCAACTTTCGGACGAGGATGCTGAAAGAATTGGATGGAGGCTCCTGGCGGTGCAAAATGGGGGAAGGTATACGGGCTTCCTACTAAGAAGTTCCATCGCTATCACTGTGGAATGCAAGGAATAGGTACTTCCTCGCAAGGCGAGCAACTTCATGGGGAGAGCATCCCCGCTATGCAAGATACTATGACAAAGCTCACATCTGAGCTAGAAGCAGCCAAGGAAAGAGAAAAGCTTAGAGATGCTCAGTATGTTGGCATGCAAGCTCGGTACCATGGCATGCAAGCTCAGCTCAGAGCTCTCCTAGCTTCTGGAGCTTTTCCGATTCCCCTGTCTCTTGAGTCATCACCAGAGGCTCAACTTGAACGTGAGTGTTCCTTCCATCCTCCCCGTGCTAGTTCTTTCCGTCCTCCCCGTGATCGTTAGTCTCTTCCTCCACAAAATGACCCTTCTCATTACCGTCTTGATAATGAAGATTCATCAGACGGTGATGATAATGATGTTGAATGAAACAGTCCTAGAGTACTTTTATATACTTTGGACTAGACAATAGAACCGGTTTTCGAATGGGCATGTAATAAGTGTTAACTTAGTTTTGTTAGTTTAATGTGTTAGTTCCATTGAACTTTATACTTTGTTGGTTTTAATGTTGTTGTTGTTGTTGTTGTGTTGTTGTTGGTTTAATTGTTGGTACTCTTGTTGTTGTTGCTTGTAATAGGAAATTTGGTATGTTGGCAGGTGGTGTAGCTACCAAAACATGCCGTTTCTGCCAAAATTATACCCAGAAAAGCGACTAAAGTTGGTCACTTTTCTATTTAAATTTTTTTTTCCTGGGAAATAGCGACCAAGGTTGATCGCTAATTAATCCAGATTTCCTAAAAAGCGACCAACTTTGGTCGCTATTCTGTTAAAAATATAAAATACTGGGAATTAGCAACCAATTTTGGTCGCTTATGTATAAAAAAAAATTAAATTCTATAAATAGCGACCAATTGTGGCCGCTTATGTTTAAAAAAAATTAAAAAAATTTAAAAAAGCGACCAACTTTGATCGCTATATTCCTGATTTAAAAATATAATATTTGGTTTACAGACCAAAGTTGGTCTCTATATTTTGAATAATAATAAGAAAAAAAAAAACGTAATTTAACTATAGAGACCAACTTTGATCGCTAAATTTATATTATTAAAACATTAAAGCGACCAAAGTTGATCACTATATTTATACCCGGGATATTTGGTCCCTTTACATTAGAGACCAAAGTTGGTCACTAATTAGCGACCAACTTTGGTCCCTAATATAAAAGGGACCAACAAAATAATGACCAAGCCTTGTTGGACTCATTTTGGTTGTTTTTTCACTGTTTAGCGACCATCTTTGGTCACTTTTGGTGGTCGTTTTTTTCCGGATTTTTAGTAGTGTAATGGGTTCGATATTTTATTCCTTCTAAGTTATTGGATTCTAAATTAACATTTTGTACATATTCAATGAATTTTTAAAGGTAAATATAGAGTTTGGACAAAGTCACTAAGATCGGTCGAAAAACGCGTCCGAAGCTCTAGCTTCACCCCTGCCTTTGCATGCCAACCTTTGAAATTATGCCTCGACGGGTCTAACAATTTTTTTTTTCCTTTTAGACATAATCCTGTGTACCAAAACTCCCTTATCCCGTGGGATCACTAATGGAACATGGATATTGTCAATGAGCGCAGTATAAAATTTGCAATTGGAAGTGTAAAATTTTGCCTAAAAGTGGTCATTAGGGAAAATTTTGACAGGTGAATAAGCCTTATAAACTACTGCGGAGTTTGACAGATGCATAAGCCAAAAAAATTGACTTATTGCAGATCCATTTTACCAAAGTTGGCTACCTGGAGATCACTCTTATAAAAAATATTCTTTATTACATCTGTGCTCACCAAGTGAGCGAGCCCTCTCAACCTCACCAAAGGATCATTTAGGGATCACTTACAAAAGTATTTCAAAGATGTCGCCACAGAAGAACAACCATTTTGGCGACTGAAGTCGCCACGAAAGAATATGATTGTGCAGTTATAAATTGGGGGCAACTCTCTGGGTTATAACTTATAGAAGCGATTAAGATATTAATATTATTAGGATACTTTAGATTAAAGTAACTCATAATTTCATTTGGTCTTTCTAGGTAAAACTAAAATTATGACTTTATGAGGTATATATCTTACAAAATTAGTGTTCACTAATTAAATATAAAATTAAAGACAGCGAACCTACACAAAATTATCAGTTTCGCGTGTAGCGTGATGCCTCTTGTACCCCCGTCAAAGGAGGCGTTATTATTTAAATTATTGGAATCTCACTGAATTTGAATTCGCGTTGATCATCTGTTGATGTTGTAACCCGTGAACTATAATTTTGTTCTGTCAAAACTAAGTTTGATATTGATGGGTCCAGCCACATAAATAAAAGTAATAGAAAAAGAATAAAATATGATAAATCAGACAAGGAGGACCAAATCTATTTTGGCAACAACTTGCTAAAATGCAAGTTGGCAAATTGCAAGCAAAGCAACCATTCCTTTTGGTTGGATGAAAGGTGACTTTGCCTATAAAAAGGAGCTCTCGGCTTCTTTGTTGAAACACACTAAAAGAGAAGCAAAATAGTAGTTGCAGAGAGTATTTCTCAGGCATTGTGAGAAATAGACTGTGTAGGAAAAATAGAGAGCGTAAAAAATTTAGTAGTGAGGTAAAAATCTTAAAAGATGGCTATTTCTTTTTAGTGTTTAATGGTTTTCAGAGTATTTACTCGGGATTACAGAGTGTAAAATTCCTCATTATAGTATATTACTTTTCTCCTCTCGGACCCGTAATTTTTTCCTTATTCAGAAGGGTTTTCCACGTTAAAAATCTTGGTGCCGTTGTTTCTCTAATTATTCTTGTTGATTATCGTATCTCGGTGCTACGTTATTATCTCGCTATTATTACCGTGAATATTATTTCTATGGGTGGTTTATTCGCTACAACTAGTATCATAGCACAAGTTCTGATCATTCACAGAAATATTGTTCACGGTTGGTAGTACTATACTCAATAAATAAAATGTCCGGAGTTAAGTACGAAGTAGTAAAATTAAACAGAGATAGCAGTTTCTCAACATGACAAAGAATGATGAGGGACATGCTCATCCATCAATGATTGCACAAGGTATTAGATAGTGATGCCAAGAAGCCTGATACCATGAAAGCTGAGGATTGGGCTGACTTGAATGAAAAGGCTAGGTTGCACTTATCAGATAATGTAGTAAACAACATCATTGATGCAGACACTATATGTGGAATTTCGACAAGGTTGCAAAGCCTATACATGTCCAAGACGTTGACAAATAAATTGTACCTGAAGCAGTTATACGCCCTACAATGGGTAAATATACAATTTTTTGTCACATTTAAATGTGTTTAATGGATTAACCATAACTTGCCAGCCTGGGAGTAAAGATAGAGGAAGAGGATAAAGCCATCTTGCTCTTAAAATTATTACCATCTTCGTACGATAATGTGGCAACAATCATCCTGCACGGCAAAACCACTATTGAGTTGGAAGGACGTCACATTGGCTCTTCTACTTAATGAGAAGATGAGAAAGAAGCTTGAAAATCAAGGACATGCTCTCATCACAGAAGGTAGAGGCAGGAGTTATCAAAGAAATTCAAGCAACTATAGTAGATCCGGAGGTCGTGGGAAGTCCAAAAACCGATCCAAATCAAAAGTCAGAAATTGCTGCAATTACGATCAACCGGGTCACTTCAAAAGAGATTGCCCAAATTTAAGAAAGGGCAAAGGTGAAAGAAGTGGCCAGAAGAATGACAATAACATTACCTCCATGATGCAAAACAATGATAATGTTGTCCTCTTTATAAATGAGGAAGAGAAATTCATGCACTTGGAAGGTCCAGAGTCGGAATGGGTGGTTGTCACCACCCAAATTCCCAACCTTAGGGATCGTGATGGCGCCTAGCACCACACTTGCTAGGCAAGCCAATATTAGAGTTCGATTAGCTATTTTCCTTTAATTATCCATTTAAACATAATAAAATAAATTTAAAGTAAACTTAATCTAATGGTTTTCAAATAATAACTCCAACTATAAAATAATAAGCAAATAAATAGACCGAGCCATGAACTAATTATATAAATAACTTTAAGACAACCCCAGGGTCTAGTGTCATAATTCACGAACTACTAAAGAATACTACAGTCAATGGGCTGAAAGAAATAATATAACTGTTTTAGGAAAATTATAAAACAGTCACTACAAACTAAGAGAAGACTCTCGGGATCTGCGAATACCGACAGATATACCTCGTGCCTCCGGATAATGAATAGCGGCTACTAAAAATCTCTACTGCTGGCCGGTATCTGGATCTGCACAAAAGAGTGCAGAGTGTAGTATCAGTACAATTGACCCCATGTACTGAATAAGTGTCGAGCCTAACCCCGACGAAGTAGTGACGAGGCTAAGGTGGGGAAATTATAACGTAACCTGCGATAATATATGTATATAATAAAGTAATAAAATAATTCTACACAAACAAGAAAATATAACTGCAATAAGAAATAAACAAAATAACTCAGTCGCCTATTCCAGGCCTCGGCTGTCACCAAAATTTTACACAACTTTCCAAGTTTCCGAACTTAAATTTAAAATAACCAAATGTGCAAGATATGGAAAAACAGTAGAGTAGAACAGTAAAGTTTCCAAATCTTTGTAATTAAAATCAGTAAAACATAAATATTCTCCCTCATCATTGTCTTGTTGCGGCGTGCAACCCGATTCTACCTGTCCACCCTATCACTATCATGTATTTCCTCTGTCCACCCTTATCACTATCATTTATTTTCCATGTCCACCCTTATCACTATCATTTATTTCATCTGTCCACCCTTATCAATATCATTTATTTCCTCTGTCCACCCTCATCACTATCATTTATTTCTCCTATCCACCCTTATCACTATCATATTGTTCACCCTTATCACTATCAATTGATTTATTTATGAAAAACTTTCACAATTCAGGCCAAACCTTTCACAATACGTTTATCTCAAAAATTATAAACAGAACACAGTATAGCTCACAAGTTGTATCCAATATTATTTCATAATGAAATCAACCAGAATATATGTAATTATCGTAACACTATCATCCAGCTCAACCTTTATGTACCATAACAAAATCAAGGAAATAGCCAACACTTTTAACACGCGTGCAACAATACTTGGCAATAATCTAATGAAAATAAATAGTCAAGTAGAATATGTGGAATAATGTAATTACGTACTTGAACATATTTCTAAAAGCCGCCAATAAATGAATATTTTCATCTATTCACTCATGACCTAAATTTAATGAGCTCCAAATAGTTTATCTTATCCTACCATTTTACATTTTTAAAGTCTGAGACTCTACAATATTATCAATACTATTTTTTGTTTGTTTATTGGTCTAAGGTTTAAGACTTCACTAAATCTTCAAAAGAAAAACATAAAAACGATAATCCAAATGCATTCTTGATCTATAACATCAAGACAAAAGTACATGTGACTCTTATTCAGGTCTTAGATTTATTACAGCAAAGATCATCACTTGACTATATAAACCTCAACAATCGTAAAACAGTCAAGCCGGGGAAGCAAATAAATGGAAAACGGAAAAGGGATCATGGTAAACAACAATTTGGTAGTGCATAGGTACTCGTCACCTCACCTATACACTACACACAAGCAATTTCACATAAGAATCGGGTTGGGGATTCTTATTCCCTCAAGTCAAGGTTAAACCAAGCACTTATCTCAACTTTGCAGGTTACTCACTGTTCAATTATAGTTTTTCCTCTTGAATACACCTCCAATACACTCGAATCTAACCATAATTAACTTAATATCATTAATTAATGCTAAAGGAACTAACTTTACTGAAAATTATAATTTTTCCTAAGTTTTCTCAAAAAAATTTTAAACCCGACTATCACGACCCCAAATCCTAACCGGTTGTGATGGCACCTATCGTGGAACTAGGCTAGCCGACTACCGCGTGTTCACATCTTTCTTTTGAAAAGCCCATTTAAGTTTCAAGCATTTCATAACAATACACGGAGATTTACTTAACATAATAAACCAAATTTTTATATACAATACTGCCATCCCCAAAATCCGGAGCCAACATGTCATGAGCATCTAATGAAATAAGTCAAAATAAAGTAATAAGATACAAAAATCCGAATCAAAGCTAAATACAATAGGAAGGGAAAGAAGAGATGCTGCGAACGCTGAACAACTACCTCTATATCCCCACGATCCGGCTCCGCTGCGATATATATATATACAGGCTAACGCTCGATCTCTGCTCCTGAATCTGCACACAGAGGTGCAGAGAGTAATGTGAGTACGCCAACTCAGTAGTAATGGAGATAAATCAAGTCTAAGTGGCATGGAATCACATAAAAATCAATGTCGCAATAAGTTACAATATACACAACCTTACTTTCCAATAGTATACATAAATATACGAAATCATCACGCCTTCGAAATCAACTTCATAAAAGTTCTTAAAACAATGCACATTTTTTATAACTTTAAAACAAAGGTTTGGTATGCAATGAATATAGTGAAATCATAAGCAGCCCCTCGGGCGAAAACATGTTTCATAAACAGCCCCTCGGGCATTTCCTCACAATCCCTCAGCACCTCACAGTCACTCAAGCCTCCCAATCACTCACACTCGCATGTGCGCTCACTGGGGGTGTGTACAGACTCCGGAGGGGCTCCTTCAGCCCAAGCGCTAATATCACTCAGCACCTCACCATCACTCTTGGCCCTCGGCCACAGTCGGTGGAACCACTCGAAAAGCCCCTCAGGCGAAGTAATAGAACGGGGTACTCGACCCGAAAACATCAGTTTAATGCTCATGTAGTGTAAATTAGGCTGAGTTTCAAATAAAACAGTATGCATAATGATGCTGAGTAAAATCATCAACATGTAGTGAGGAAAACAACAGTAAAACACCCTCAAAGGGTCTAAACAGATCGGCACGAGGCACCAAACACAGCTTATAGCCCAATATTTCACAAATCTTTAGAACATAATTTAACATAAGATTTTGAGTAAATATGCAACTCATTAGTTGCCGCGGAAAGGACCTAGTCAAATCCAAAAATCAGTACGCGCCACATACTCGTCATCCGACACGTGCGCCATTCCAAATTCAGTGAGAAAATAATGCAGTCCGGGGTTCCATACCCTCAGGACAAAATTTAAGACCATTACTTACCTCTACCACGCCGCGACACTAGTCCGCTATGCCTTTGCCACTTAAATTGGCTCCCGATTGCTCTGAATCTAGCCAAAACCAGATAACATCATCAAAATATACTCAAGGATCTCGACCCAATCAAAAATTATCAAATTAAACAAAAATCTCGAAATTCGGCCAAACCCGAGCCCCGGGCCCACATCTCGAAATCCGAATTTTTTACATCATTAGAACCCTCGTCCTCACACGATTCTATACATACCAAGAACACCAACATCGGACCACAATTGCCATTCCAAAACCTCAAAAGAAAATATAAATTCTCATGGGCCCTTCTTCCCCAACTTAACTAAATTTCCAGAAATTTTGTGGTTTAATTACTCAAGAATTGACATAGAAACATGCTATGAAGTTGAAATTCTTACCTCCAGATGATTTCCCTTGATTCATCTTCAATTACCTCTCAAAACCTCTCAAGTTCACATGCAACAATGGAGAAAACATAAGCCAAATTCGCACCTCAGGCCTTTTTAAACATTCTGCCCAGCTATAATATTCCTTCTTCGCGAACACGTCAACTGGATCGCGTTCGCATAGAACAAATTCCCAACATGCCTAATTTACACTATGGGAACGCGACCACAAGCCCGCGAACGCGAAGCACTGCCTACCCAGGCCTCCGCGAACGCGTGCACATGAACGCGAACGCATAGGCCAGAACACTCAGACCTCGACGTTCACATCCTTCTCTTCGAGAACGCGAAGAACAAAACTCAACTCCCCCAAACAACTCTTCGCGAATGCGTCCTCACACCCGCGAACGCGAAGAACAAAGTCTCTGCAACAAAAAAAACAAGAAAATCTGCCAAGTTCCAAACTCCAAAATCGATCCGTTAATCGTTCGAAACACACCTGAGGCCCTTGGGACCTCAATCAAACATACCAACATATCCCATAACGTCATTCAAACTTAGTCGAGCCTTCGGAACACCAAAAACAACACGAAAACACCAAATTTACATCAGATTCAAGCCTAAGAACTTTGAAACTTCAAAAATTCGCCAACTACGCCGAAACCAACCAAAACACCTCCGATTAATCTGAAATTTTGCAAACATATCCAAAATCACATTACGAACCTGTTGCAACTTTCGGAATTCCATTCCGACCTCGATAGCCTAATTTCCACTGCCGATCGAAAATCGCCAAAAACTAACTTTCGCCAATTCAAGCCTAATTCTACACTAAACATCACAAAAATATTCCAAACACACTCCTAAGTCCCAAATCACCTAACGAAGCTACTCGAGCCATAAAATCCGCATTCCGAGGTCATTTACCAATAAGTCAAGTCTCAGTTGACTTTCTCAACTATTAGGCTACTTTAAAAGGCTAAATGCCTAAACTCTCATTATAACCAATCCGGACCCAAACCAACTGACCCAACACATCAAAAATAAGATAGCGATACATAACAAATGCAGAAATAGGGGAAACAGGGTAAATCTCACAGAATGACCAGTGGGGTCGTTACACCGACCCTGGGCCCGCTTGGTCCAAACTCGGGATTCGGATCAAATTACGTTTACCCATTCACCCAACAGCCCTAATATATAATTAGTTTCGAAAGCTGACCTCAATTCGAGGTAAAGATTCGATTTTTACAAAATTCTCTAATTCTACCTAAACCCTCAATTTTTACCATAAAAATTCTTAGTTTCTTTATTTAAAAGTGATGAAAAACATTGGGTAATTGAAATATAACCAAAGAAATAATTACAGAACATTTACCCCAATCACTATGGTGAAAATCGCCCAAATTCGAGCTTCCCAACTCAAAATATGACCGAATGAACAAACCCTAGTTTTATATATTTTTCTTCCAGCTATTCTGCCTCGTTTCTCATATCAAACGATCCCAAAACTCTATTTTTATGTCTCCAATGGATTCCTTGTGAAATTTCGGTCAAGTTAGGGTTGAATCACTCAATTAGACCTTATAATGAATGAGATATGTAGGTTTTAATATTTGCAAGATTTTTAAATATGCTGCCAGTGGCAGTTTCTTTATTAATCTGAAAAATCTGGCAACCTTAGTAAAATAACCATAAAATCTTCATACAATGTCCAAATTCAACGATTCTTTTTGCTACGGGTCCGTAATTACGATACAGATCTAATACTTCATTCAAAACAGAAATCGGAGCTCATTTGTTCAATATGATATCATTCATTCTTGAAGAAACGACGTCGAAGCATAAGAAAGAACGAGCGCAACACAACCCAAACCTATTTGAAACTCACCCGAGCCCTCGGGGCTCTAAACCAAACATGCACGCAAGTTAAAAATATAATACAGACTTGCTCGTGTGATCAAATCATGAAAATAACATGTAAAACTATGAATTAAACCTCAAAACTCATCATTTTTCTCAAGAACACTTCAATTTCACTATTTCTCAACTGGACGTCCGAATCACGTCAAATAAACTCTGATTCTCACCAAACTTCACAGTTAGTATTCGAATACTATAACAAATCTGTATCGAGCTCTAGAACCAAACTACGAGCCTGATACCAATGGTTTCAAACATTAATTCTTTTCGTTATTTCATTAATAATTCAGCAAAATAATTTCTTTCAAAAATTGATTTCTAAGGCTTGGGACC
>MDKI01085957.1:0-17300 GCA_005239505.1 Nicotiana paniculata
ACTCCGGATTATATTTGCAACGCCCGTTTAGTCTTTTATTAGACATAGTTGAGCGTGATCAAAAGGATCTGGTCAATTTTCTTCAAAGAATTTAAAACTCTTCTCCCAACAATAGCAAGGTTGCACTCCATGGGTAGGATTTACCTTTGGCTATCTCAATTTCTTTGTACTTTGTTGCCATTTTCATACTTTGAATTCTTAAATGGACATAATCAGAAGCTTTACCCGTGACACCCCTTTGAATAATTTTGAATTTCAAACTCAATCTCTAACCCTAGATTTTCCCCTATAACTACTATTGTTTTCTACAAGAGAGGGGACTTTTTTTCGGTGGCCACCATTTTTGAACTTCAAGGTTCAGCCGCCTACACCAGTGACTAGACACACGAACAAACCACCTCTTGAACACTACTTTGCCGCTCTCATCACTATTATAGTTTCTTAAACACGCCAAAAATTTCTTACAAAACTTTTCCTTGTCTCTCTTGGTGAACTTTGACCGTGAATACTCGAACTCGTTCAATTCGAAGTTCGTATATTTCGTGACGAGAGTAGATTCGAGATTCGGCGTCCTAGTTCACTGCCCAAGACAAGGTCGGTTCTTCATCTTTTAATCTTCTATGAACAGAATATGCATTTTCATTAGTTAATACATTAAGTAACATGTGTTTGATCCTTATTAGAATCAAGATTTTAGGAGAACTTATTTTGGGAACGTCTTGTCAGATAGAGCTCAGTATATTATGTGATTTTTTTAGATGCTTAGTTTTAGATTACACTTTAGTTTGTATCTATAACTATGTTTATAAATGGAAGAAAGTGCACATTCTGTTAAATCGGCATATCATAAGTGATATGAAATCTAGATTTAATCTACTGTTTTATTCGCATGAGTACTGAATAATGAGAGGATGTTTACTTTTAAGTAATAGTGTATTTTGTATTTGATTCATGTTTTGAAGAATAAGGAGTTTTAGGAATGTACACTACTTGTTGAATTATTCTTATGCTTTTGATGAATCACTGAAAGGGAAGTTTTGGATTTAGACATTGTTTTATAGAAGTCTTTGTGTCAAGAATATCGTTAATCTATAAAAATGGGAGAACTGAGTACATTGCCGGTGTCTAGAACAGACTCTTTTGAAACCAATTAGTATTCTGTCCAGGTTTAATGAAATTAATTTCAGCATCGAGGGAAGAATCTTTACCTTTCTAATCGCTTATATGCCACGAACGTCATATAATCTGGGACTTGATTGACATTTGTGTTCCCTGTTAGGATATATAATACATTTGAATGTTTACATGGTCATGAATCTGCTATGCTTTTGTCATTTTTTTTCTTGCTATTAAAGATAGTAAACTACCTTCTAACTCTTTCATTTTCCTTTCCTCTTTCTTTTGCATGACATACCGGAGCCACTTTTTCTTACTCTTGTTATCATTTGACATCAAAATACAGAAGATAAGGGCCTCGATATGGCTTTGAACCACTCACTCTATTTTCATTTATTTTGCTCTATCTCCTTTTGTGACTAACGAGTTTATTTTCAGTTGTATATCGAACCTAGACATGCTATCTAGTAACTGAGTTTTACTTGGATTAAGTTGATATCTCTTACTAACAAGGATTTTAGTTCTATCACAATAGAATGCATCACTTAGAATTAAGGCTTTAAAATCAAAAACCATATCAGTTACTTTGTCTGCTGAGTTGCAAGTTTTCAAGTCCGATGTCTGATTGTAAAATTTAGATTCCTTTTTATAAGCTTAGAGGACCAAAATCGGTGCTCTTTTTAAAATTACGAAACCTATTTTCTACAGTTTACTTTGTTATCTTCAACTAGTCAAACTGAATATGATAGTTTTAAAAGTTAAAATGACTTTGAGTCTTGATTCATCTCTAAATCAAAGAGCTATTTAAATACTAAAGAGCAATAAGATTTTTTTTGAACTACTTAAGCAAATTGGAGTAGCAGAAAGAATTTGCTATAGCCTAAAGGTGTTTAAGTCTTAAAGTAACTCTTTTTTACACTAAGTTAAATTATAAACTTTTAATTCTTCACATTAAGCTAATTATTGCTTTTTAAATATATCAACGATTTACTTTAGTATTTACCCTTTTCAACATTTGTATTTTTAACACACTTATATATGTTTAGACTTAGCACCTAGTCTTAGCCTTAATTAAATTTAGTCCGGTCGGTTAACCATCTTTATGGATCTTAATGAGTGCCTAATACCTTCTTGTTAGGATAATTTGAACCCTTACCTAGAATCTTTAGGTTAAGTAGACCATTAATGAAGTTTTACTTTTGAATACCACTTTAATCAACTTTAGGTGTGTAATTCACCTTAGAAATAATTAGGTGGTGACTCTTTTATTTTTAATCAAAACCCGAAATTACCTATATGGTGTACCTTAGTATAACTAGTTTATAATGGGGTATAACACCCATAATCGACCCAAAACTCAAATTCGGGCCCGCACCTCGGAACCCGATGAAACTCATAAAATCCGATACATCATTCATTTATGAGTCCAACCATACTAATTTCATCCAATTCCGACTCCGAATAGATGTTTAAAACTCAATTATTCACTTTAGAAAAGTTTTTGATAAAATCCCTCAATTCTCCACTCAAAATATGGATTAATTCAAAAATGAACTTCTGCAATCATATTTAAATACAAAAATTTAATATTGACCCCATTGAAAAGACGAGAAGAACGTCGTGAAAATCACCTCAATCGGAGCTCTAGAACTCAAGATATGCTCAAAATACCAAAAGAACACAGTCTGATTTTTTAATACACAGGGATTTTCGCTTTTGCGACAAAAACTCCGCACCTGCGCTTTTCCAGTTGTCATTTCCTCGACCATTTTTTGCACCTGCGGGGTCGCATATGCGTACCCAACTTCGCATCTGCGAAGCACCAACTCTCTTTTCCGACACCAAAATGAGCATAACTCCCTCATACGATGTCCAAATTCCGATTCTTTATTTTTATGGCTCCGTAATTACGATACGGATCTAATGCTTCAATCAAAACAGAAATTAAAGCTCATTTTCTTAATGTGGTACCATTTATGCTTGAAAAAAGATGTTGAAACATAAAAAACGAGCGCAACACAATCCAAAACTATCTGAAACTCACCCGAGCCCCTCGGGTGTGATGATCCAAAAAGTCATCTCTCATTTTATAAGTTAAAACTGTGTTCCGAGGCCTTGAAAACCTTCTTTTATCTCACATTGTTTTGCATGCGCACCCCGGGCGTATATCCGAGAAGCTTTTATGTGAAAAACTGAGGGAAATACTAATTTTGCCTTTAAAATTGAATTTAAGTTGACTTCAGTCAATATTTTGGGTAAACGGACCCGGACCCGTGATTCGACGCTCCCGGAGGATCCGTAGGAAAATATGGGACTTGGGCGTGTGCCCGGAATTGAATTCCGAGGTCCCAAGCCCGAGAAATGAATTGTTTTACTGAAATTATTAGAGTCTTGGGAAATTTGATTATATTTGAAATTGATGGTATCGGGCCGGTATTTTAGTTCCGGAGCCCGGTACGGGTTTAATATAGTATTTGAGTGATGCCTGTAAAATTTGGTAAGAAACGGAGGTCATTTGACAGGATTCGGACCCGTAGTTGTGAAATTTTAAGCTTTGAAAATTTTAAGATTTTTCTTTGATTTCTATACTAAATTCGTTGTTTAAGATGTTATTTTGTCAATTTGATCGCACGAGTAAGTTTGTAGGATGTTTTTGAGGTTGTGTGCATGTTTGGTTTGGAGCCCCGAGGGCTCGGGTGAGTTTCGGGTAGGTTTCGGGGTGTTTGAAATTGAAAAATCACTGCTGGTGCACCAGTTCTGGTGTGCCCACACCTGCGAGCCTAGGGCCGCAGGTGCGAGTTCGCAGTTGCGGACCTTCAACCGTAGGTGCGGTCCAGCCCAGCCTGCCCTCTTTCCGCAGGTGCGGCAACTTTTCCGTAGAAGCGGTTCCGTAGGAGCGGATACTCCTCCGCAGGTACGGCCCTCGGTGGCCTTGCCCATTTCCGCAGGTGCGACCATTTTTCCGCACCTGCGCTGGTCGCACCTGCGCAAGTGCAGGTGCGAGGGTCGGGCAGTGTTTTTTTAAGTTAGAGCTTCATCCTTTTTCATTTTCACTTCTTCACAAAAATAGGAGGCTTAGGGCGATTTTGTCAAGATATTTTCTTCCCAAATCATAGGTAAGTGTACATTTACTAGTTTCTTTCAACTTTCTAATGTTTTTCATCAACTTTTATCAAGAATTCTAGGGTTTTAATGGTAGAAAATTGGGGATTTAGGTAGAGTTAGGGATTTTTGTATAGTTGGAATTTAGACCTCGTTTTGAGTCGGATTCCGAAACTAATTATATATTCGGGCTCGTGGGTTTATGGGTGATCGGGATTTGGTCTGAATCTCGTGTTTTGACCAAGCGGGCCCGGGGTCGATTTTTGACTCTTTGGGAAGAATGATAGAAAACCTATAATTAAGTATTGGGGTTGAATTATTTAGCATTTATTGATATTATTAAGTTAATTATGTTTATATACAATCGAATTGGAGGCGAATTAGCGTTAATTGAGGCTTAGGTTGGTCATGGAACTCGAGGTAAGTGTTTGGCTTAACCTTAGCTTGACTGAATATGTGTTGTGTCCTATTTGCTATGTGTAAGTATCATGTTCAACGTATAGGTGAGGTGACGAGTACCTATACGTTGGTGTCAGGCATGCCCGTGAGTCTAATATTGTGATTTATGTGGTTTTTCGTTAAGTAATACTTGACTTTCACTTTATAGCTATCCATGTTGGTGGAAATTCCTTGATATTGAACAGTGTTGAGTATTGGTTTCAATTGAAGATTTTTATGTGAAGTTATGTACTAAGTGAGATTGGTTATAGTTGTTTTCCCTTGTCGGGATGGTATTGATTCCACTGTTGGCTCCCTTGCCGGGACGTTATGGTTTTAACTTTGTTTACTCTGCTAATTTCCTTGTTGGATTGCTGTCATTTGATATGTTTGGGTGAGGAAGAGTGAGAAAGCACGAAGGGTGATGTCGTGCATGAGATTGTGAGTGAATGTTAATGCACGAAGGGTGATGACGTGCCGAAATTGTGATTGTAAAAGTACTAAGGGTGATGTCGTGCCATGATATGAGTGATAATGCACGAAGAATAATGTCGTGCCATGATTATGTGAGGTAAAAGCACGAAGGGTGATGCCGTGCTGAATATATTGATTCTGATGGTGAGGACGAGAGTAAAAGCACGAAGGGTGATGTCGTGCACTTGCTTTTTTGTTACTATTTTTGTTGCTTAAATTGATATCTAATTTGTGTTTTATCTCGTTATTTTCATTATTTGATATTTCCTCCCCTCAGCATGTTCCCCTTTCCTTTATGCTCAGCTGGTTATTTCTCGTTGTTATTTTTTTTTTTGTATACTGTTAAACTGCACCGGTTGATTTGGCTGTCGTGTACTAGCCTCGTCACTACTTCGTCGAGGTTAGGCTCGGCACTTACTCAGTACATGGGGTCGGTTGTACTGATGCTACACTCTGCATTTTTGTACAGATCCCGGTACTGGACTCCTCGGACCATAGATCAGGGTGTGATTTTATTATAAAGTCTGGTAAACTGTTAAAGGTGAAGGAATAAGGCAATTAATCAGTAACGTTGGCTTTCCTAGCGGGTTCAATGTTAGGCGCCATCACGGTTCCGACGGTAGGAAATTCGGGTCGTGACAAGTTGGTATCGGAGCACTAGGTTGCTTAGGTCTCACAATTCACGGACAAGCTTAGTAGAGTCTGAGGGATCGGTACGGAGACGTCTGTGCTTATCCCCTAGAGGCTACAGAGTTTAGGAATGACTTCACATATATTCTTCTCTGTCGTGCGATTTGATGTCTCAAAACTAACTGAATTTCTACTATATTCTCTCGCAGATGGAGAGAACGCATGCTTCTTCATCCATTGATCAGCAGCCCGAGTCTCCAGTTGCAGCTCCTACAAGGGGCCAAGGCCGTGCTAGAGGCCGAGGCAGGGGCAGAGCTCAGCCCAGAGCAACAGCCCCAGTGGCGGAACCTCAGGTAGAGTTTGATGATGAGGTTCCTGCCCAGACAGTCCCGGTTGGATCAGCCCAGGTTCCCGAGGGGTTCATTGCCACCACAGTACTCTAGGATGCTCTGGCCATCTAGTGGGCCTCATGGAGAGTGTCGCTCAGGCAGGATTACTTCCTTCAGCACCAGCCATATCTCAGGCTGGGGGAGGAGCCCAGACTCCCGCTACTCGTACTCGGGAGCAGTTGGCTTCTCAGTTTCAAACTCCAGTAGCTCAGCCAGCTAGGTAGTTCAGCCGGGTATATGGCTCAGACCGGTGATGGAGCAGCTATATCTGCTGATGCTTTGTGGAGGTTGGACCGGTTCACCAAGCTATTTACTACTACTTATAGCGGTGCATCTTCAGAGGATCCCCAGGACTATTTGGATAGCTTCCACGAGGTTCTACGGAACATGGGGATAGTGGAGACCAATGGGGTCGACTTTGCTACTTTTCGTCTGTCAGGTCCCGCCAAGACTTGTGGAAAGATTATTATTTGGCAGGCCAGCTAGATCACCGGCCTTGACTTGGGCCCAGTTCACTCAGCTATTTCTATAGAAGTTTCTTCCTATCACTCAGAGAGAGGATCTTCGGAGGCAGTTTGAGCATCTCCAGCAGGTCTCTATGACCGTCACCCATTACGAGACCAGATTTGTTACCTTGGCCCGGCATGCTATTATGATACTCCCCATCGAGCGAGAGAGGGTGAGGAGATTTATTGAGGGACTAGCTCAGCCGATGAGATTGCAGATGGCCAAGGAGACAGGATGTGAGATTTCTTTCCAGGATGAATCCAATGTGGCCAGACGAGTTGATATGGTTCTGTTGCAGGGGAGTGGTCAGGGGTCTGACAAGAGACCCCGTCATTTTGGCACGTTCAGTGGTGCCTCATCTGGAGGCAGGGATTCTTTTGGTAGGGGCCATCCTCTTAGGCCATTTCATTCAGCACTTCAGGTTTCTCGCAGTGCTCCAGGTGGCCGTGGTTCTCATATGCAGTATTCTGATCAGTTGCCCTACAGTGCACCATCAGCTCCTATCAGTGCACCGCTGCTTCAGAGTTTTTAGGGTGGTTACTCAGGTCGTCAGGGTCAGTTTCAGGGTCAGCAGCCTCAGCACCCGAGGGCTTGTTATACTTATGGTGACCCGAGGCACATTGCTAGATTTTTCCCTCGAGCCTCGAGCCTCGAGCAGTTCTCAGCACCAGGGTTTTCGTGCTATGGTTCCCGCACCAGGTGCTCCATCACCCGCTCAGCCAGCCAGAGGTGGGGTCGAGGTGTTAGAGGTGGAGGTCAGGCAGTTAGAGGTGGAGGCCAGGCTACTAGAGGTAGAGGTCAGCCAGTAGGAGGTCGTCCCAAGGACGTAATTCAGATGGGTGGGGCCCAGCCCCAATGTTATGCTATTCCAGCCAGACATGAGGCTGAGGCCTCCAATGCAGTTATCACAGGTATGGTTTCAGTTTGCAGCAGGGATGCTTCGGTTTTATTTGATCCGGGGTTCATATTTTCCTATGTGTCATCTTATTATGCTCCTCATTTGGTTATGCCTCGTGATTCTCTGAGTACTCCTGTATATGTGTCTACACCGGTGGGTGATTTTATTATGGTAGATCGCGTCTACCGTTCGTGTGTAGTGGTTATTGGTGGTCTTGAGACCACTGTAGATCTTCTACTTCTTGATATGGTAAATTTTGATGTTATTTTAGGGATGGATTGGATGTCGCCTTATCATGCCATATTGGACTGTCATGCCAAGACCGTGATCTTAGCATTGCCGGGGTTGCCTCGACTGGAATGGAGAGGGACTCCTTGTCATTCTTCCAGTAGGGTTATCTCATATATGAAGCCTCGGCGTATGGTCTAGAATGGGTGTTTGGCCTATTTGGCCTATGTTCGTGATTCTAGTGCCGAGGTTCCTTCTATGGAGTCTGTGCCCATTTTCCGTGAGTTTCTAGAGGTGTTTCTTGCAGACTTGCCGCGTATGCCACCCGACAGGGATATTGACATTTTGCATTGAGTTGGTTCCGGGCACTCAGCCCATTTCAATCCCACCATATCGTATGGCCTCACCAGAGTTGAAGGAGTTGAAAGAACAGTTGCAGGACTTGCTTGATAAAGGCTTTATTAGGCCTAGTGTCTCGCCTTGGGGTATACCGGTGTTGTTTGTTAAGAAGAAGGACGGATCGATGAGGATGTGCATAGATTATCGGCAATTGAACAAGGTTACCATCAAGAACAAGTATCCATTGCCGAGAATTGATGATTTATTTGATCAGCTTCAAGGTGCCAAGGTATTTTCGAAGATTGATTTGAGACCTGGCTACCACCAGTTGAGAATTAGGGCATCCGATGTCCCTAAGACAGCTTTTCACACTCGGTATGGGCATTATGAGTTCTTAGTGATGTCATTCGGGTTGACAAATGCCCTAGTTGCTTTTATGGACTTGATGAACCGAGTGTTCAGGCCTTATTTGGATTCCTTCGTGATTGTCTTCATTGATGATATTCTGATTTATTCCCGCAGCCGGGAGGAGCATGAGCAGCACCTTCGAGTCGTTCTCCAGACTCTGAAGGACAGTCAGTTATATGCCAAGTTTTCAAAATGTGAGTTTTGGTTGAGTTCAGTTGCATTTATGGGTCACGTTTTATCAGCAGAGGGTATTCGGGTGGATCCCTAGAAGATTTAAGCGGTCAAGGATTGGCCTAGACCCACATCAGCCACGGAGATTCGGAGTTTCTTGGGTTTGGTGGGTTATTACCGTCGGTTCGTGGAGGGGTTTTCATCTATTGCAGCCCCGATGACCAGGTTGACTCAGAAGGGCGCCCAGTTCAGGTGGTCAGAGGAGTGTGAAGCGAGCTTCCAGAAGCTCAAGACAGCTTTGACTACAGCGCCGGTGTTGGTTTTTCCCACAAGTTCAGGGCCATATACTGTGTATTGTGATGCATCTCGGGTTGGACTTGGTGCAGTGTTGATGCAGGATGGCAAGGTTATTTCATATGCTTCGCGTCACTTGAAGATCCACGAGAAGAATTATCCAGTTCATGATTTGGAGCTAGCATCCATTGTTCACGCGTTGAAGATTTGGAGGCATTATCTATATGGCGTGTCATGTGAGGTGTTCACGGATCACGAGAGTTTGCAATATTTGTTCAAGCAGAAGGAGCTAAATTTAAGGCAGAGGAGATGGTTGGAGTTGTTGAAGGACTATGACATCACCATCTTATATCATCCGAGGAAGGCCAATTGTCGCGCCCTTTTTTTTCTTCCTCGCGGAATATCGGGTTTATGACATTGGTTGGGACAAATCTTTCCTTTTGGGAAAGGGGTTTGCATATTTTGAAGAGTCGCCACCTAACGATTTTAAAGGTGCGTTAGGGCACCTAAGGGTTTCAATTACAACTACGTTGCTAACCAGAGATTAGGGTAAGGGCTTGAAATTATCCTAAGGGGAAGGCGTTAGGCACCCCTCAGGATCCACAAGTGTGGTTCCCGGCCAAATGGTTTCGTGAATTTGTACAACTAGCAAACAACAAGTAAAGTCTAAAATAAAAGGGGATTTAAGTTTTAAGCATATAGATGTTTAGAAAACAGTAGAGATGATTACGAACTAGCGTATACAGGTGTCCTAGGTTTATAACAATATGGATCACATCAATGCAATACCCAGTAATCACTCCTCGAAGAGGGGCTACACGTGGTATTAGCACACCGATCATCATATCCATATTCTACCCTTCCCACCCCGTGAAGGTAATTAAAGCGCGTGTTGGTCATGGATTCTATTGCGTGCTATTACACGTCCCATCCTATCAGCCCTGGAGGAGGCTAGGACTACTATCCTAAAAGGAAGTACTAGGTTGACCCCTATGTTTAAAGGACAAGATTGTAAGCGACAAACAACGACAATTAGGACTTCAGATAAGAGAAAAACAAATAAGAGCATATACGAGCCCCAAGTATTCCTCCACAGATTATGCACGTGATTAGCATGACTCAAACAAAAGTAAGGCCTTATTAACTTCAGAACCTAACGCATGATATCTAGGTGAGACTGCAATAGTGAGGCAGTTTTATTACTGATTTCAGAGGATGAATTTTATCAGTTTCTTACTGATTATAACCATTAATAGTCAAGCAGCAGGTATAAAGGAGTAAGTTCAAGTTTTAATAGATTTAACACCTAAAGCTTGCCTAAACGTATGACAACACTCAGTAATTATACAGATCATTAAAGAAACTATTACAAGTTAGTTTGCCTAAACATGATGTACTTAGGTGTTGCAAAAATACAGCACTATTACCAGTTGTTTGGAAACATGGTGAAATTATTTTTTTAGGGCCTTTTTCATGCAATCAGTAGTTAAACTAGGTGTTGAATGAGGTCCTAAGACATGATATCTAACATGCACACATAGGGATGCAGAATGGGTGGTATGCAGAATTCCTAGGAAAGATTTCTAAATGCATAAAGTCACAGTATTTGAACATGCTATGCAGCAAGTATGAGGATGACTTGTTTATTCGCGCATTATTATCCTAAGCATGATTCCTAGGTGTACCGCAACATTACAGCGATATCAGAACTGGTTTACATGAATAACATTTAATCCTAGAGCGTGATTTCTATATGATAAATGATAATACCATAATAGGATGCTGAAACAGTAAACATTGACCTAAGGAATAGGATATCTAATGCATGATATGCTTGCATGCAATCATCCCTAAGCATGAATTTCTAGTGCACACGTAAGAAATGTAAACCTAGAGGCATGGTATCTACCCTTTAACATGTATAACCTACACAACTACCCTTCCCATTTTACTATACATTCCCAAATATCTGTTTACAAATTATTACAGGCCGGGAATTATGAATTACACAACCAAAGGAAAATAAGAAGTTACTTATATAGGGAGCCTTCAATTAGGCCCAGATCTTCCAAACCTCAATGCCTTTGGTGTTTCATAGTCTTTCATAGTCCGGGTGTGTCAAAGTTCCCTAAGGACCTCAAGGGCTCCCGGGCAATGCTCACACCCAGACATAGCCAAAGAGTTAAACATGTGCAGTGTGGGAAGTGTTAGCCTTGTGTGTCAGAGTTCAGAGGGTACTCAAAGGGTCCCCAAAGCAGTGCTCACACGAAGGGGGCTGAACTTAGACTTCTAAGAGTATATGTGAGAGTGCTTTTTATTTTAAAAAAAAGGATTTAAGTAAGAAAACAGCCTTGAGAAAAGGTAAGTAAGAAAACAGTTTAGAAGAGGGAAATAGAAGTTTAACATCACAAAAAGGACCAGGGATAGTCCAACAATCACAAACATGGGTAATGGGATTTGAGGGACAAATACAGAGCATGTGAGAGCAGACATGTAGCAGGCAGACACACACATAGGCATACAATCTAAAACTCCTAAGGGTCTAGAGGATTATGGGTACAGTAAAGTACTAGGTTAGATTACCACCTAAAACAACTAAGACCATGATTAAACTAATGTACCCGTCATAGGAATGTAAGAAGTAGGTGCTAAGTATACAGAAACATGCTGGTCATACATAAATAAAACCTAACTTAACATGCAGAGGGGAGTTCAGGATCCTAGATACATGCTGAATAATAAGTAAAAGCAAATTAGAAGCATGCTGAATTACAACAGTAGTAGAAACATGTTGGTTTGAGGACTGAAATCTAAATTAGAACATACTATTGAAGTGAAGAAAGCAATAACACAAACAGGAAAATAGGAGACGCACAATAGTTAGCCTTGGCTTGCAGCCGGCTAACTTAGAATAGTAGTAGTTAGCACAAAAGAGAGAGCATAGAGTTTTTAATTGTGTGAGAGAGATTTTGAACAGATCAGTTTCTTTTTGTTATGAGATAAAAGTATGCATATATATAGTTTTGAAAGTTGAGTGAAAAGTAAGGTAAAAATCAGAATTAATCAACAATTAGGGAACTTAGTATCAATCAGAGTGAAATCAGCTCAAGTACTACCATGATTAAGGGAGTTATTCAAACGGTGAGTAACAAATAAGGAAAGGGACCATATATAGCTTAAAGGAATATTCAAATAGTGTAAAATAAGCATAGGTATCCCTTAGTCGAAGGGGTTAAATTCAAACGGCTAGTAGGCAAATAATCAATTAAGGAAAGTTCCCATGCATATAACATATAAGGAAACAATTTCAACCCAGTACAAGTATGCAATTGAGACTAGGTTCATCAGATTCTAATTAAGGAAATAGGGACTAATTGACAGTAAATTAACCATGTAACAAGGTAAGAAATAAGCTAAAGGTCGGAAATTAGTAAGAATACCCCATAAGAAATCACTAAGGTTTTCAAATCACAAGGAATCAGGGATTCAAATAATAAATCAGGAACCCTAAAGTAAAATTATAGAGAATCATGGATTCGAACAGGAATAACATCAATTAAAGGAGATTAACATGAATTGAATAAATGACAGGCAAGTCAGAAACCCTAGTAGTGAAATCATACGAAACTAGGGATCCATATGAACTACAGAGTGAACAGTGAGATAAACGGAAAAGCAAGAAAAATCAAAGACATAGATGAATAACATAGGATAAAATATCAGTGAATCATAAAGCTCATGAAACGCAAACACATATGCAAACGTATTATCAAAGACAAATCAGGAACTTAGGGTTTAGGGCTAGAAATTAGGGATTTCAACACAACAACTCATATAAGATAGAGAAACTTGAATGAATCGTTAAAACACAGTAGAGACCTTACGATAATACTGAAAAGTCATTGAAAATTCATTTAAGAGGGGTCATGAAACCCTAGTTTGAAAACGGAAAGCCTTTTTTAGAGGAAATCGGAGAATCTTTGAGAAAAACAACGAAATAGCTCAAAACATACACAAATATATCATAGATCTAAAAGAATCGGAAAGTTTTAAGAGTTAGGGTTTTACAGAAAACCTTAGAGAAGATGAGAAAGACCTCGAACAGCACTGGCTCGAGCCTCAGGGTCATAAACCCTACTCGGAATCAAGCTCTGGAGGCTTGAAGTAGACAGAAACACCATGGGTGTAAGCAGACGGGTTCTCGCCCTTTGAGGGCCTTAGGGAGGACATCACCGGCATAGGAGAGCCATGAGAGGCAAGAGGACGAAGGCTTCAAGGTCTCCGGCAAAGGGGTGGCCGGAGAAGATGAAGGAGTTCATCGGAACTGAAGAGACGAAAGTCTCCAGAAGAGACTAGAGGGAGAGAGATGAGAGTAGAGAGATGAGGGGTTGTGAGAGAATGAGGGGTCGGAGGGGGAGGGGGTGGTTGGGGTTTAATTATGGTAACAAGTATCTGGGCCGTTGATCTAATTTGATCAACGGCTTAGATTGGTTTGAGATTGGGTCGGGTAAGGATTTGGGTTTTGGGATGGGTAGATTGGGTTAAATAAATCATGTAGGTTGGGTTTAGAGTTAGGCTATAATTTAAATAAATGTGGCTAATTATTAAATACCCATTAAAATTAAACAAATAATTAATAAAACAGCTAATAATTATACAAAAAAATGAAATTGAGGTTAAATAAGTACAATTAAGTTAATTAGCTAATATTAAAAATATAAAACGGCTAATCAGTGATTAAAATGGTATAAAATATATGATTAGGCTATAATTATAAAATTACTGCAATTATAATTAAATAATGTCAAAATTGGCTAATTATGAAAGAATTAAATCCTGATAGGACTAGAATGGTATATTGAGCTAAGAAATAATTTGAAATTACTTGTAATGCAATTTCTGAATAGTTATTGCATATAAAACACTAAATAAATAGGAAAATAAATTGGTAAAATTATGAAAAAATGCCAACTATTATGAAAAGTGATTTTGAGGTATATATGCAAATTTAAAAAATAGTTTGAGGAAAAATTGGGTATCAACAGCTGCCCCTCTTTACCCGGGAAGGATGAAAGAGTTGTCGGATAAAGATATGATGTCCAATTTTGACCAAGCGAAATGGTTTTGAAGGGATTTGGGTCGCACCCTGGCTTCTGAGCTGCCTACATATCCCTGGTTTTACAGGAATCAGACCGTATGTAGTTTAGGAGCCATCGGCAAAGTATATCGATGAAGTTTTTCACAAGGACGGACGCAAAGTGCAAGGTTGGGTGATCAAGGGCTTATGGGATAGTTAGGAGAACTGGAGCGGAACTACTCCTGCCTGGATGGTTGTTGTTAGCCGGATTACCTGCAAATGAATAACAAGCATATATTGTATGTAATTTAAATATGATGCAAATTCCCATTGGACCATGAATGCAGTCTTCGGACAGTTGAGGATGACGTCCTTAGACCATGATGTCCTGGGCCATGAATCGCTTGATGCGGGATTCGCAGGCTATGAAATGATGCTCTCGGACCATGAAGATGGTGCCTCCGAACCATGATGCCTTTGAATAATGATATGCAAACTGATAAAAGAGATCCTTAGGCCATGACATGGTGTTCTCGGGCCATGAAGATGGTGCCTTAGAATGATGACACCTTTGGATAGGTTGGCGATATTTCAGTCCATGAAAATGCAGTAGTATGATGCTAACAAGCCAGAGCTTAGTCTCGTGAATTAAAAGGTCAGAGCTTAGCCCAAAAGGAAGCAAAGTGAATAATGATAGAGACAGTGGTTGCTTTGAAAAGTAAACGAGAGGCAGTGCTTAGCCTCGGAAGGAAGAAAAGTAGCCTTATGCAATATGTGAATGCATATGGAGACAGCGTTTAGTTTCGGAAGGCAGAATGGTAGCCTTATGCAATATGCGAATGCAGATGGAGACAGTGTTTGGTCTTGGAATATGCATTATGCGAATGCAGATGGAGACAGCGAATGCAGATGGAGACAACGTTTAACCTCGGAAGGCAGAATGGTAGCCTTATGCAATATACGAATGCATATGGAGACAGTGTTTAGTCTCGGAAGGCAGAAAGGTAGTCTTATGCAATATGCGAATGCAGATGGAGACAGCGTTTAGTCTCGAAAGACAGAAAGGTAGCCTTATGCAATATGTGAATGCAGATGGAGACAGCGTTTAGTCTCGGAAGGCAGAAAGGTAGCCTTATGCAATATGCGAATGCAGATGGAGACATCGTTTAGTCTCGGAAGTAAGAAAGGTAGCCTTATGCAATATTTAAGGAAGGACGACAGAAATTCTTAGTTAGTGTTAAATCGTGGTAGAGCATTGTGATAATGAAGCATTGTTTGTGCTGATAATAAGTGTTGGCATGACGAGTTTGAGGAACGATGTCTGTCCTTGGAGCGGATAATATATTTCGGGGCTTTTGCAATTTTTTGCCTGCATCCAAAGAAAGATCATGAGTTTTGTAAAGGGGAAAGGTTACTTCGCATTCCTTCTAGCCCTGCTTGGCTCGTTTGCTTGGTCATGATGATACTCTCTGTGTCATTGGGGTAGCGTTCGCTAAACAAGCTGCTTCAGAAAAAATAAATATGCATGCTTTTTGTAAAAGTATAATATATAATCTAAAATAGTTTTAGATGAACCGACGACATGACACGGATTGAGACATGTGACCTCTCCTGCTATGGAATTTTGAGGGTCCTCCTCAAAATTCTGCCCCAGTTTGCTGGGTGGACGCCTCTGACTACTGCTCGCGCGGCGACTGGCTGAACTTGCTTCAGAATTTTGAGGGTCCTCCTCAAAATTCTCCCCAGTTGGTTGGGTGAATGCTTGTGGACTTTTACTCGCTTCGTAATTTTGAGGATCCTCCTCAAAATTCTGCCCCAGTTTCCAATTGCGGGGAAAATAGATTTTTATTGAATTATGACTGAACCCATAGGGCTGCCTACGTATCCGCTCTTAAACGGGAATCAGGTCAGGTGTAGTTCAAATTACATCACTGACAAAAACACATAGAGTTACACATAGTAGCGCTTGACTTCATCTGAATTGATCGGTTTCGGCCAAACTTCTCCGTCCATTTCTGCAAGTATGAGTGCTCCTCCTGTCAGCACTCTATAAACCATGTACGGACCTTGCCAGTTGGGAGAGAACTTCTCTTGGCTTCATCTTGATGCGGAAATATTTTCTTTAACACCAGCTGCCCTGGTGTGAATCGTCTCTGCTTGACTTTCTTATTAAAGGCCCTGGACATTCTGTTCTGATATAGTTGACCATGACATACTGCATTCATTCTCTTCCCGTCTATGAGGGCTAGTTGCCCATAATGGTTCTTTACCCATTCTGCATCGCTGAGCTCAGCTTCCTGTATAATTCTTAGAGATGGAATCTCAACTTCGGCAGGAATAACAGCCTCAGTACCATAAACTAGCATATATGGAGTTGCCCCTGTTGATGTGCGGACAGTGGTGCGGTATCCCAATAAAGTGAATGATAACTTTTCATGCCACTGCTTGTGCCTTTCTATCATCTTCCTTAGTATCTTCTTGATGTTTTTGTTAGCGGCCTCTACGGCTCCATTCATCTGAGGTCTGTATGCTGTAGAATTCTTGTGTTTGATCTTGAAAGTTTCACACATAGCTTTCATCAAGTCACTGTTGAGATTAGAACCATTGTCGGTGATGATTGACTCGGGAAATTCGAACCGACAAACAATGCGGTCGGGGACAAAGTCGGCCACGACTTTCTTAGTAACTGCTTTGTAGGAGGCTACTTCGACCCATTTAGTGAAGTAGTCAATGGCGACCAAAATGAACCTGTGGCCATTGGAAGCGGCAGGCTCGATTGGTCCAATAACGTCCATACCCCAAGCGGCGAACGACCATGGTGAGTTGGTTGCATTGAGCTCACTTGGAGGCACTTTTATCATATCCCCATGTATCTGGCAGCGGTGGCACTTCCGAACATTGGATGCAGCCTGTCTCCATAGTCATCCAAAAGTAACTAGCTCTGAGTATTTTCTTAGCTAAAATAAAACCGTTCATATGTGGGCCACAGGTCCCAGCATGAATTTCTTCCAGCAGTTTTGATGCTTCTTTTGCGTCAACACACCTTAATAACCCCAAATCGGGAGTCCTCCTATACAGGATTCCTCCATTGTATAAGAAATTGTTGGACAATCTCCGAAGTGTGCGTTTCTGGGTGGAACTTGCAAGCTCGGGATATTCTCCTTTCGCCAAGTACTTATCGATGTCATGAAACCAAGGATTTCCGTCTGCTTCTTCTTTGATATGGGCA
>MDKI01178892.1:0-33796 GCA_005239505.1 Nicotiana paniculata
CTCCTAGACTTTTAAGCCCAATGCTTAAAGTCTTTAAGCCCAATGCTTAAAGTCCAACACAATTGTCAACCATAAAATTTTGGATTGGTTTTGTTCCATTACAAGAAGTTTGGAAACGCACTATTTGGATATTCTTTGGTAATTATATACTACCATGGGACGAATTAGCCGGAAAAGGGTGAAATACAACCGAAAATGATAGATAAAAAACCTGTTATAGCCGAAAGTGTGGATGGGTTTAGGCCACAGAGGTGCTATTGATATATATAATACAAAAGGCATTTGTAGTTATAATACTCTTATCATTGCGAGTACCAAATTTCTTATCCTTTTTTTCTCTTCCTTTCGTGAGTAGGAAATTTTGCAGCATCTGCTACACTAATTAGTAATGTAACGACCCGATCGGTCGTTTTGAGTTCTAGTGCGTCGTTCAGCAGTTTGAGGTAATGAGCAGCTCCCTTTCAGGTATTATGACTTGTAGGCGTGGTCGGGATCGAGTTTCGGAAAGTTTAGAGTCAAATTGGAAAGAAAATTCTCATTTTATAAGCCTTAAGTTAGAGAAATTGACCAAGATTAGAATTTTGAGTAAACGACCTCGGAATTAGGATTTGAAGGTTCCTGCAGGTTCGTATGATGATTTCGGACTTGGGTGTATGTCCGGATCGGGTTTTGGATAACCCTGGAGCGTTTCAGGGTATATTGTGGAAGTCAGCAATTTCATGAAAATTTCTTAAGTTGGGCTTGAAGCGCATTTCAGTGATATTGATATCCGTTTGGTATTTCGAGCCTGGGAATAGCTCCGTATGGTGATTCTGGAGTCGGGAGCGCGATCAGAAGTGAATTTGGATGTCCGTAAGTTATTTTGAAGTCGTTTGGCTAAAGATAGGAATTTGAAGGTTTTTGAGAAATCCGATCAGAAGTGGAAATTTGATATCGGGGTCGGAATGCGATTCCGGAAGTTGGAGCAGCTCCGTAATGTCAAATATAACTTGCATGCAAAATTTGGGATCAATCAGACGTGATTTGATAGGTTTCGGCATTGGATGTAGAAGTTGGAAATTTCAAAATTCATAAAGTTTGAGTTTGAGTGAGATTCGTGATTTCGGCGTTGTTTGATGTGATTTGAGGCCTCGAGCAATTCCGTGGGATGTTATGGGACTGAGTCGTGTGATTGGACGGGGTCCCGAGCGCCTCGGGTGAATTCTGGGTGGTTAACGAATCAAATTTGAAGTGGGAAGAGGAGTTGGAGCTGTTGGTGTCTGGTGTGACCGCACCTGCGAGGATTTGGCCGCAGGTGCGGCTTTGGCGCCGCGGGTGCGAGAGTGGGCTTGGTTGGCTGGGATCGCATGTGCGATGGAATTTCTGCACTTGCGAAGGCGCAGATGCAGGCAATGGGTCGCAGGTGCGGATCCGGCTGGAGGAGAAGAAAGCCGCAGGTGCGGGTTCTTGGGCGCACCTGCGCAGATTTTATCACAGGTGCGAAAAATGGCCTAGGCAGAATGTTTTAAAATCGAGATTGTTGGTCATTTCTCTCATATTTCTCATGGATGGGGCGATTTTAGGGGAGCTTCAAGAGGGGTTTTCATCATGCATTACTAGGTAAGTAATTTCTTCATGCTTTTAAATTAAATACAAGGTTTGTGCATGGATTAAAACATGAAAATTGTGGGGAAATTGGAAATTTTGAAGAAAATCTAGAAATTTGATAATTTGGATTTTAGCCACGAATTGAGCATAAATATTTGAGTAAATTGTATATTTGAACTAGTAAGGCTATGGGTAGAATATATCTTCGAGAAATTTTGGAATCCGGGCACGTGGGCCCGAGGGCATTTTGGTCAATTCATTGAGCGGAGTTGGGAAAGTATATAATTTGAATTTCTTACGAGTATTAGAATGAATTTTCAGTGCTTTGCCCGTTATTGGTAGTTTTGAGGCGTTGTGCATCCATTGGAGTCGTCGGAAGGGCTTGGAAGCCAGTTATGGAATTTCGGAGCGAGGTAAGTCTCCTTTCTAACTTTGTGAGGAGGAGTTGTCCCCTAGGTGAACTAATTAAAAATGTGCTACTGTCTGCGGGGGCTACATACGCACGAGGTGACGGGAGTCCGTGCGTAGCTGCTATTATGCCATGTCCGGGTAGTCTATGACCCACTAACATGCCTTACCTATTGTACCTGTGATCTTGCCAGTAATATTAGACCGCTAGTATTATCGAAATAGTTATTGAATATCTAAGAAGACTAGAGTTCATTTTCTTAATCATCTAGAAAGAGAATTGATTTCCTCCGTGGATAATTATATACCTGATAAGGTTATATTGTTGAATATTATTGAACTTGGCAAATGAGTTTCAAAACAAAGATTTAAAATGCTATTTTTCGTGTTCCTTTAAGAGGATTTTATCATTTCATGAGAAGCTGTTTTCTTGATAAAAATGTGGAATTATTATGTGAATACGTGTACATATGAGCATCTGAGTCGCAAGTATGATTCGCGAGCAGGTTAGCCTTATTATTATTATGTTGATTGTGTCACATGATTGATTCGTGAGCGGGAAAAATAGATGCATTTATGGTTCGAGCCTTTCGACCCTCGGCAGTGCACAATTTATGTTTATGTTGGTTCGGGCCGTCGACCCTCGGCATTGCTTGCACATAATATTTACCGCGTATTTGCTGTGATTTATACATATTTATCGGCCTAAGGAAGTTTTAATGGCCAGTTATGAGGAAGGAGAATTAAGGTGTAAAATGTGAGATAAATCTGATGTTTCTTATCCCTTATTATGATTTAAATTGTCAACTGAAATGACGAAGATTTAAAGTGTTAAATGTGGAAGGAGTTGATATTATTTATTCCTGATTTTAATAAATTGTCTATGACATTTATGCTTAGTGTCTCACTTGCATATACTAAATTGACCTCTAGTAAGTATCAAATTCAACCTCTCGTCACTACCTCTCTGAGGTTAGGCGGGCGGCTTACTGAGTGCACGTTATTTTCGTACTCATGCTACACTTGTTGTGCATTTTTATTGCACAGGTACCTTCATAGCGATGTGGCAGGTTTGGAGACTTAGGGGAGCTGCATTATCCGGAGGCGATCCGCAGCTGACAGAATCTCCCTCGTATTGTATTATTTTATTTTAATTTCCTTGTCCAATTGTATTTCGGACAAGCTTTGTAGAAATTGTAAAATTCTTAAAAATTGCTCATGTACTTGTGACACCGGGTTCTGGGATGTATTTGGGATATATTTGCTAAAATAGAATATTTAAACCATTGTATTTACTTAACAGATTTTATGCAGTTATTATGTAATAAAGTGAAAGGTAATGATTTTCATAAATGCTAAAGTAGGAAGATTTCACTTAACTATTCGATGATTGGCTTGCCTGACAATGATGTCAGGCACCATCACGACCTTATGGATTTGTGGTCGTGACAGGTAATGCATTAATCAAGTGAAGCTTTCAAATTGCAATGGATCTTTAGAACTGGTAAGACCTGATTTTCTGTAAACAAACTTAAAACTTATTTCTCCATTTGTATACATGTTGGTATTGAAAAAGTGCACCACAAATTACTCAAAACTTGGATCAAATGGCTTATTAATTATGATGCGTGAAGAAATTATGTGAGCCAATGTGCTTCCAAGCATGTATTTAATCCCAGGAAAATAGTTCCAAAGAATGATGAATATCCTTTTGCCAAAATCACTTTTGCACTAAAGAAACCTTTATACTGGAGTGTCCTTAAGATAAAGATTGATTTTTGTTTCTTGCTTGGAACTTTTTTCTTTAATAATTTTTCTTTTGAGGATTTTACAAATTTATACGAGAGTCTTGATGATCTAAGGTTTGCACATAGTAATTTTATATTTGACCCAAGAGGTCAACTAGGACAAGTAGTGGTCATCAATATTTTGAATTCTTTTTATGGCGAGTCAACTTTTATGAACATCCCCAGACTCCACTTATGGGATTTTGATAACTAGGGATTTTAGCCTATTATGTGCTCTCTTTTGCTTAGGTTTTGGGTTATAAATGCGTAAAGATATTCCCGCAAAACTAACTTAATGTGCTTGCTTGCAAGGTTTGGTCAAAATGAGGCAAAGAAGCCATAATCAACTCATGAAGGACTCAAACTTGCACAAATCCAAGGCTGAGACTGGAGCGCTGAGAGCGGCAGAAAAGCACGGCAGCGTAAGGACCACCGCTGAGGCGGCCACTAATACGCAGTCCATGAAAGTAGATTCACAGAATCTGCTTTGAGTACTAAAATCACCACTGACCGCGTTGGAAAAGTGCGGTCGCGATGGAATTTTCGCTGAGAGCGTGGTTTGAGATTCAGAGACCCTGCAATTTAGGCTTAACTGAAGAACGCGGCCCGCGTCCAAATTACACGGCTGCGAATTGATCTTACATGGACGCGGTTGGAATTCAGCTGAGAGCGTTTTACGAGGTTCAGAGGCTTTGCAACTTGAGCATAAATGAAGGACGCGGTCCGCGTCCAGATTACGTGGCCACGTAGGAAGCTTACGCGGATGTGGTGGTTATTACGATGTCCGCAAAACAAGGCCTAGCCGAAATTCAAATATGAAGAAACGCGGACCGCATTCATTATTACACAGTCGCGAAAGCTCAAGCACGGATGCGGTCGGAATTTCGCGTCCGCGAATCCGCCGTGGGGCCTTTTTTTGTCCAGAAATTTCAACTGTGTATAAATAGATCTTTTTGACATTTTTAGGTTAAGTTTTGTTTAGTAGAGTACGTGAAACGGCTGGTGTTCCCATTTTGGGAAATTTTAGAGTAGATTTACCTTCAAACTTTAGATTTTCATCTTGTACTTTAATATTATGGCTTATATTTCTTCTTTATCTTTGATTTCTGCTATTATTATGAGTAGCTAGACCACATAGCTAGGGTTGTGAACCAACCCTAGTGTGGGTATTTAATAGGTCATAAATTTTAGGGCTTAATTATTTATGAGTTAGTGATATTTAGCCTAATTCATGCTTTAATTGTAGAATTAGTAGTTACAAATACTGATTCATGCCTTTGTGACTTGGGCTCTTCTTGAGAAAGAGAGACTAAGTCTAGAAAAATTAGGTTAACAAGGAATTGGGGTGAATTCAAGGGATTGATAGCCCCAATTAAAGGGTTAAACCTAGAGATAGTAATGCCCGGCCTGATCCAATTTCACTTGCATTGCATTAGCACCCATTTAGGTTTGAGAAAGCCAAATCGGGCAAAGTCACTCAAACTACCAAGAGGTATAGAGTGAGCAATTTTGTGTGATGGTTGTATCACGACCCCAATCATAACAAACTTGTCCTAAATTCTTGATACCCATTAGATACTCACCTAGGTGGAAGTCACTTCCCTAGTGCCTTTTAATCCCTGAAAACTTTCACAAAAATACTGTACTTAGATTACTCTTAGCATTCAATAGTATAAAATTAGAATAGAATCAATCACAACAATGTTTAGAAGTGAAATTAGAAATAACACGCACATCTAAATTAGTTAGATACCCGACTCCAAACTAAATTAACTCCCTGTGGAAATCGATCCCGACCTTATCGGGTAAAACTACATCGACCACTCCTCGCTACTATATAGTGGTGTAGGGTTGGAGCCGATCACTTTTTGGCACCGTTGCTGGGGAGTTAGACGGTTTTGGCTATCTATTTAACTATTTGTGTGTCTTATTTTTCTTTCCTTCTGTGGTTCTAACTTTTGTGTGTCAATAACTTTAGGTACCAAATGGCTCATAATGATGCTCTCGAAAATATTCTCCAGGGGAGGGGGTAGATGAAAATGGTGAGGATGAGGTTAATCTATAACCTCAAGTCCAAAGAAGAGGCCGCCAGGCTAATGACAACATTCCAAACCCTCCCCCAACTCCTCCACGGGCAGCACACCGGGTGCTTCCAAATGAAGGTTATGCCAGTGCAACTGTCTCGCTCCAGATTCGGGCAGGCAATTTCCAAATTACAAATGTCATGCTCACCCTATTAGAGCAAAGAGGTTTCTTCACTGGAGCTCCCCATCAGAATGCATATAAATATCTAAAAGGTTTTGTATACATATGTTGGGGAAGCAAGCAGACAAACGTGTCGGAGGATGCTCTGAGATTGAGACTTTTCCCCTTTTCACTTAGAGGGAAAGCTTTAGACTGACTCAGGAGGCTACCCAACTATTCCATCACCACTTAAGATGAGTTGGAGGATAAGTTCATAGCCAAGTTTTTCTCACCGGGTCATATGGCAGTATTGAGGGATGAGATCCTAGCCTTTAAACGGGAACCTAATGAACCCCTACATGAAATCTGGGAGAGATACCGGACTATGGTCAAGGAATGCCCCAACAATGACATGACTGAAGCAATGATCCAACAGACATTCTATAGGGGTATTAACATGACCAATCAGTGTGTGGTGAATCAACTAGCTGGGAAAATTTCATGAAAGTGCCTTATGTCGATGCATGTGACATTCTTGATGAGATGGCTGACACATCCTTAGCTTGGCAGAGTCAGGAAAATGTTCCTCAGGGTGATCCTAATGTCATCCATCTTCACAAGGAACTTCATGACCACGGACAAGTCATAGCCGAGTTGACAACTACTATGAATCAGTTAGCAAAGGCCCAGCTTCAGCAAGTACAGGGACCAAGACAAGTAAACGACATGGAAGGGGTGAATTTAATGGTCAAAAAGAGGAGACAGCATGGTCAACAAGTGAAAGGCAATCAAGAAAAATATGAGCAAAGTGGTAGTGGTTACAACCAAGACGAGTCTTATGATGACCAAAGTGAAGAAGTGTTATATGCTAACAACTATCAAGGACAATGGAGCAATGCTCCAAATCAACAATGGAAATCACAAGGGAACAATCAAAACTGGGGCAACCAAGGTCAAGGGAATTGGAATAATGGCAACAACAATAATTCGAACAATTGGGGGAACAACAACCAAACTGAGGGAATCAAGGAAACACCAATAGCTGGAGTGGCAACAACAATAACAATTGGGGAGGCAATAGAAATCGGGGGTCGGGATTTCAAAGACCCCCGATGTATCAACAACCCAACAATCCGCCTTTATATCCGTCTCAAGGGTAGCAAAGTTCTTCAAATAATGAAATGGGCAGATAGAGAGTATGTTCAAACAAATGATGGAAAGGAATGCCAACTTTGATGCCCAAATAGCTTCCCATACCACCTCAATCCGCAACTTGGAATTACACATGGGTCAAATTTCTCAAGAATTAAATACTCGATCTAAGGGGGCACTACCAAGTGATACGGTAGTAAACCCGAAGGGTGGGAACAATACATGCCATGCCATGGCGGTGACCACAAGAAGTGGTAGGGTGGAGATGCAAGTACCTCCAATCTGAAGAAAATTGTGAGTGATGATGTTGTATTTCAAAATGATGATGACCCAATAATTGATGATCAAGTGAATGATGAGAATTTGCATGATAAAGTGAGGATCGATATTCATGACAACGCGGAGGAGACTCAAAATGATGTGAACCCGTCTAGGGAACACGTGATAGACATACCAGAAATGGTAGCTTCCAAATCCAAGACTCCTTTGACAAGTCCTCCTCCACCTTATCCTCAAAGACTTTCCGAGCAAAATAATGAAAACCAATTCAAGAAGTTTATTGAGATGATGAAAAGCTTGTCAATCAATGTGCCCTTAGTGGAAGCTCTTGAGTAAATGATGGGATATGCCAAGTTTATGAAGGACTTGGTAGCTAAAAAGAGATCTATGAATTGTGAGACCATCAAAATTAATCATCAAGTGAGTGCCATTGTGCACTCGATGGCCCCAAAGCTTGAAGATCTCAGCGCCTTTACAATTCCATTCACCATTGGTAGTGCTGATTTTGCTAAAGCTTTGTGTGATTTGGGCGCAAGTATTAATTTGATGCCATACTCCGTATTCAAGACATTGGGTATTGGACAACCGAGAGCTACTTCGATGAGATTGCAAATGGTGGATAGAACAATGAAGAGGTTGCTTGGTATTATTGATGATGTTCTCGTCCGGGTCGACAAGTTTATTTTGCCCGCTAATTTTGTGATTATCGACTGTGAAGTCAACTATGAGGTGCCTATAATATTGGGGAGATCTTTCCTAGAAATGGGGAAGGCATTGGTTGATGTGGAAGCAGGGGAGCTCACCTTCCGGGTGGGCGATGAAAAAGTTGTATTTCACGTGTGCAAATCAATGAGAATAGTAATGAAGTTTGCTATTTTGTGGATCTTGTGACGGAGGTGATAGTTGATGACACGAGTGTCATGATCAATATGGAAGACCCTATGGAAGTTGTGTTGTTAAACCATGAGGGTGATGAAATGGAAGGCTTGATTGAATGTGCAAATACCTTGCAAGGAATGGGATCCTACTCATATGGGCCCCGTAAACTCTCTTTGGACTTGGAAAATCGGAAGACTCCACCGACAAAGCCCTCGATTGAGGAGCCACCAACATTGGAGTTGAAGCTTCTACCTTCGTACCTCAGGTATGAATTATTAGGCCCTTCTTCTATATTACTTGTTATCCTTTCTACTTGTTTAACTAAAGTGCAGGTAAACTCCATCCTTGAGGTGCTTCAAAGAAGGAAAAAGGCAATTGGATGAATTCTAGCTGACATTCGATGTATAAGCCTCGCCTTTTGCATGCACAAAATTATACTAGAGGATGATGCCAAACCCTTCATGGAACATCAAAGGAGGTGGAACGAGGCCATGCAAGAGGTCTTCAAGAAGGAAATTATCAAGTGTCTAGATGCAGGGGTGGTGTATCCTATTTTGGATAGTGCATTCGCCGGTACAATGTGTGCCGAAGAAGGGGGGTATGACCATGGTCACAAATGAGAAAAATGAGTTTATCCACACTCGTACTGTTACCGGATGGAGGGTATGCATGGAATACCACAAGCTGAACAAAGTGACCCGCAAAGATCATTTTCCATTGCCCTTTCTTGATCAAATGTTGGACAGACTTGCCGGACGAGCCTACTATTGCTTTTTGGATGGGTACTCAGGGTACAACCAGATTCTCATTGCACCGGAAGACCAAGATAAAACTACCTTCATATGTCTGTACGGAACATTTGCATTCTCACGGATGCTGTTTGGTTTGTGCAGTGAACCGGCTACCTTTCAGCGGTGCATGATGGAAATATTTACGGATATGGTGAAGAGTTTTCTCGAAGTGTTCATGTATGATTTCAGTGTTGTGGGTGACTTATTTGAAAAATGCTTGGAAAATCTTGAAAAAGTGTTGGCCTGATGTGAAGAAACCAATCTAGTGCTTAATTGGGAAAAATGTCACTTTATGGTCGAGAAGGGCATTGTCCTCGGCCATAAGATCTCAAAGAACGGAATTGAAGTGGACAAGACGAAGATTGAAATGATTCCAAAGCTCTCTCCTCCTATTTCCGTCAAGGGAGTTAGGTGTTTTCTTGGGCACGCGGGGTTCTTCTGAAGGTTCATCAAAGATTTCTCAAAAGTGGTGAACCCCTTGTGTAAGTTGCTAGAAAAGGATGCAAAGTTTGTGTTCAATGAAGAGTGCATGAAAGCTTTTGAACTTCTCAAGTATAAATTGACAACCACTCCCATCATTACCGCACCCAATTGGAGCTTACCATTTGAGCTCATGTGTGATGCTAGTGACATTGCGATAGGAGCAGTTTTGGACAATGGATACACAAGATATTTCATCCGGTTTATTATGCAAGCAACACGATGAATGACACCCAATTCAATTATATGGTGACATAGAAAGAGTTGCTAGACATTGTGTTCGCCATGGAAAAGTTCAGGCCATATCTCATGGGTGCCAAAGTGATTGTTCACACCGATCACGCGGCACTCCGTTACTTGATGACCAAAAAGGACTCGAAAGCTAGGTTGATGAGATCGGTTCTTCTGCTTAAGAGTTTGACCTAGAAATCATTTATAGAAAAGGAAGTGAAAATCAAGTGGCGGACCACTTGTCCCACTTAGAATAGGAGGGGAGGCCCCATGATGGCCTCAAAATTAATGATTCGTTCCTGGATGAACAACTCCTCTCCGCGTCTTTGAATGGTATGCCTTGGTTCGCGGATGTTGCTAATTTTATTGTGACCGGCATTGTCCCGAGTGAGCTCTCTTATAATCAAAGGAAAAAACTCAAATGGGACAACTTGGATTATTATTGGGACGAGCCCTACTTGTTCAAGATTTGCAATGACGGTGTGATCCGTAGATTTGTCCCGGAGGAAGAGCAAATGAGTATTCTTGATGATTTACATTCCTCGCCCTACAGTGGTCATCATGGTGGGGCGAGAACTGCTTCAAAGGTTCTTAACTGTGGATTTTATTGGCTAACCCTGTATAAAGATTCAAGTGAGCTTGTTAAAAGGTGTGATGAATGCCAAAGAGCTGGTGGAATTTCCAAGAAGGATGAAATGCCTCTCACCACTATTCTTGAGATCGATATTTTTGATGTGTGGGGCATAGACTTCATGGGGCCATTTGTGAGTTCTTGTGGTATCATTTACATTCTGGTTACTGTTGACTATGTTCCAAGTGGGTTGAAGTTGTGGCTTTTCCCAACAATGAAGCAAGGAATGTGGTGGCGTTCTTAAAGAAAAACATCTTCACAAGGTTTGGCACTCCTAGAGCGATCATCAGTGATGAGGGTTCTCATTTCTACAACAAGGCTTTCAACACTTTACTTTCCAAGTATGGTGTCAATCATAATGTGTCAACCCCTTATCATCCCCAGGCTAGTGGTCAAGTTGAGGTCTCCAACAGGGAGATAAAGAGCATATTATCAAATGCAAATCGGACGGATTGGTCAAGAAAAATTGACGATGCTTTGTAGGATTATAGAACTGCATACAAGACTCCAATAGGTATGTCTCCATAGTGGTTGGTATTTGGGAAAGCATGCCATCTGCCAGTTGAGCTATAGCACAAGGCCATGTGGGCGCTTAAGAAGTTAAATGTAGAATGGGATGTAGCAGCCAATCTCCAGGTAGAGCAACTCAATGAACTTGATGAATTTCGATTTCATGCCTATTCCAAATCGTCCTTGTATAAGGACAAGATGAAGTACTTACATGAAAAATATGCCCGGAACAAAGAGTTCAAAGAGGGTGACTTGGTTCTTCTTTTCAACTTTTCGGTTACAACTGTTTTCGGGAAAGCTCAAGTCAAAATGGAGTGGCCCTTTTGAAGTCGTGCATGTAACTCCGTTTGGTGCCCTTGATTTAAAAACTAAAAATGGTGAAATCTTCAAAGTTAATGGGCACCGAGTGAAGAACTATCTCGGCAAGTTTGATAAAAACCATGTGGTGGCCTTGATCAATTTCCAATAATGATGGTAACATGCGTCGTGCTGCGACGTCAAATCAGGCACTTCTTGGGAGGTAACCCATGTATTTTTCTTTCTTTCTTTCTTGTTGATTTTCTTCTTAGATTAGGCTTTGTTTGAACTAAATGGTTGTGAAGTTTGTGTAGGAGTTGTTTGTGCAGTGCAGGACTTTGACTGAAAAAATTTGCCTAAGTGTGGGGAATTATGCGGACCGCACTCAAAATTTCACGGTCCGCGACAACATTTTGTGAGGGCACAAATTCTCAGCGGACGCCGATTTGAAAAGCCCAGAATATTAACTCTCTGAAGTAGTATTCGCGTCTGTGTTTGTAATTTCGCGGTCCGCGTTGATATTACGCGGCCGTGCCCGTTTTTCTGCTCTCAGCGGAACAGCTTCTGCAAAGACTCTTCGAAGGGTAAAAAGCGCGAACCACGGTGGAATTCCACGGACCGCGCTTAGGTAAGTCGGTGGGACCACTTTTGTAGAGTATAAATAGAAGGTCCCAGTTCCTTTACACTTTTCAAACTCCCCAGTTTCACCGAAATAGAGCACTGTTCATCTTCTCATCACTCTCATCTTACTAATCAAGAGTTAGTTGTCTACTACACATCTCACAGCTGGTATACTCTATTTTTTGTATTAATTTTAGTTCTTTCTTTTCTTTTCATTTAGTTTTACTTTTTCTCTTTAATTAGGGTTAATTACTTGCCATGTTCTCAAATTGATGCTAAAAATTTATGTGGGTACTATTTAATTCCTAATGGGGATAGGTTTATTCACTATGCTTGATAATTGAACCAATTTTTGCACTTTGTGAAAATCCTAAGTTTAAATTATTCATCAATTCCCGTTAAGGTTGAACTCCGCGGTCCGCCATCCTTTTTACGTGGTCTGCGTTCATTATTTTATGAGGGTTGAATATGCTTTTAAGTCGCGGACGCGATGATTTTTCCGCGGTCCGCAGTTGACTTTATGCGGCCACATCCATAATTTCGCGGTCCGCATTCTTGAACTTCAGAGAGTTTACCAATTGGTTCCACGGCCGGGTTCACTTTTACACGGTCCACGTTTGTTCATTCACGGCCGCACTCATTATTTCGCGATCTGCGGAAGTCTATATTCAGAGAGTTGGTAGTCAGATTCCAACCCTTTCGCGGTTGCGCCCATTATTTTTCGGTGTGCGGTGCACTATTTTGGGAAGCATTGTTGCATTTCAATTGCAATTCTTTAATGATACATTGAACCACAATGCTAATGCTCTTTTACTGATTGTGTATGCAGATAATGGTGCGATCTCGTGGTGCTGCTGAAAAACCACAAGGGAGGGGAGAATCCTCCCGAGGTCGGGGCAGAGCGAAACAGACTGCACCCTTAGCACCTCAAAGCGTCATTGACAAGAAGCAAACCGTTAGACCACCCACTCCCATCTCATCTGATACTAGTGAGTACCTCCCATCCCTGGAGATTTCTGAAGAGGAAGATGCACAACCTCAAAAAGAGGCCCAATCACAACCCTACCGCCTCGTCGATGAATCTACCTCCTGGTCTGAGTCGTCTGATGGCTCTGAAGAATGTAGTGAGACTTCAACACCATCTGCTCCGCCTGCTACAACTCTGGCATCAACAACAGTTGCCCCTATAAATCTTGATGAAGAGGATGTCCCAGATGACGGGAGAGGAGGTGATACCCAGGTGGGGGTTCGGCTCGATCAAGAAATCCAGCAGTATGGGAACATAGATTTGTCAGTGAAAAAGCCTACTACAAGTTCCGGGAATGGACACAAAGGTCACTCACCCTTGAGAGGCAATTCATAGAAAGGAATCTTCTACCCTACAATCCCAATGTGAAGAAGAAATTTGATGAAAGATTGGGGTGGAAATTCTTCACTAGCAAGTTGCCGGAGGCCAATGAGTACTTAATCAAAGAATTCTACGCCAATGTTTCCCACATCAAAAAGGGCACCTGTGTCACTAAGGTACGGAACCGAAAGATCAGATTTGATGGCCCGACTCTGAACTCATATGCCGGATTCAATGATGTGGATGAATCCCTTTACTTGGAGAAGGTGGCATTAGATGAGGCAGCCCGTCCTTGGCTTGAAGGGGTGATAGCCAGTCCTAGGACAACTCCGGCTTGGCTTACACCTGGGGTCCAAATTGCTAGAAACACTCTGAGCTTTGAAGCAAAAGGGTTGTGCACCTTTGTTTGCAGCCGGCTAGATCCATCCCAGCATGACAGTGATATACCAGTCTCCCGGGCAATCTTGTGGTTTCTATCATGGCGGGGTACTCGATAAATATGGGAAAAATCATGTCTAGAATCATCACCAATGCTATCAGGAAGGAACAAAGATCATACCCCTATCCCAACTTCCTCACCATGTATTTAGAGGACCAAGAAGTATAAGGGAGGGATTTTGAAAAAAAGGTGAAGACAAAAAGACTTTTCTCTTGGTACAGCCTTCAGGGAGCATACAACCCCAATACAAAGGCAAAGCCACTACCTCCATTGGCCAGTCTGAAGAGCCAAGGGTAGAGGCCACTGGGTCCGAGCCTTCAACAGTTGAAGGTTCATCTGCTGCCATGCCACCTCCTTCCTCAGGGCCATCTGTCTCTTCCCCATTTTCAGTGCCTTCCTCCTCAGCTTATCCTCAGACTACATTGTGAGTTAATCAGACTCTATCCAGCATCAACTACTGGATGCAGGCAACTACATCAAAGTTGTCTGTCTTATCCAATGTGGTCGTAGCACAGGCAACTCCAGCACTGATTCAGCTACCTCTATCAATGGAGGATTCCCTGAAGCAGATCCTGGACAATCAAAAGAAAATCTTCAAAACTTTGGCTACACATGGGAAGGTGATCAAGGACCTGGGGAAGCAGGTTAAAAGGTTGAAGAATACTCAAGCCTCCAAGGAGTCGATGGAGAAGCTGAAGAAGGAGGTAGAGAAGCTCACTTCAGCCGGAGACCTCCCACTTGATTTACTTATGGAGGAGATTGCCCCTGCAGCGCAGACATCACAGGCATCCGAGCAGGAGGCTAACAGAGATCCCGTGAGGGGATTTGTGGTGCCCCGGTCTAAGGACTTGGAGATACAGCTGGAGGATCCTGATTGAGCTGATGAGCCTACACAGTCCGAGGACCCATCTAGTGTGCCTGACCCCATGCAAACAGAGACCGCATAGGGAGTTTTCTTTACTCTATATCCCTTCCATGATCTTATTTTTGCTTTTAGCATTGAGGAAAATGCTAACTTCTATTTGGGGGGGGGGGCGTCTTATTTTGATTTAATGACTTTGATGACTAACTTGTAATAATTCTGAACTATTTTTCTTTATTTTTACTTTTCGTTATTTTTCTTTGGTATGTATATAACTTTACCATTGCATGTATATATTCATCCTCATTTTGTATATATTCATTTCACTACCTTATTGTATATATTCATTTTACTTTTCGTAGTTTACTTTATAACTTCTTTTGTGATTTTCCTTAATATCTTAGCTTCTTATTTCCTTTAGTAGCTTCCTTTTGAGTTTGTAGCTTCTTTTTACATTTTTGCATGATCAATAAGCCTTTTATTTTCTTAATTCCATGGTTCTTTCCAAAGGTAGATATTGTGTGAACCGGGTGGATCTTCCCAACAATGGATGGCGTGACAACCTTCTTAAGGGATTGAGTTTGTTTTTCTTTTTGTTTTGATATATAGTAGTAATGAATAAAAGTGTCTCAAGTAGGCTCCACTTGACACTAACACATTTACCTTCGACCTCATGGTTAGGGACAAGTTTATTGATAAATAATAGCTCTGGTTGCGACCTTTAGACTCTTGAGTTGACTAAAACTATCATCAAGTGGTCTCTTTGAGCCATCTGTGATCTTCAATCTTAGCTAGGGTTGTTGCGGGTCCCCGACTCTGTTCCCTTTAACAATCCGGTAGCTTGAGAGGTGAGGTATTGAATTTCAAGTTAAAGTCTCGTGCCAATAAGTCTAGAACTTGCCTTGAATGTTTGTCTAGGAGAAATCCTAAGTGTAGCTCAACTTGAGAAGTGATTGTAGGCTCTCCTTGGTCCCATTTGAACTTTTAAAGCTTCCATAGCCTACCAATATGATATCCCTAGTTAGCCTCTTTGAGCCTAAGCCTTTTTCATTCAATAGCCATATTACAAGCCTTTATCCATTTTACAATGACCCTCTCTTGGCACCCAATCTTTCCTTAGCATTCATGTTGAACAATAGACAAAATCATAAGTTTGGGGGAGAGACGAGAAACTTCAAGTGATGAAAGGTTCAAAGAAAAAAAGAATCGATGAGAAAGAAAGGCAAATAAAAGGATGAAAAGTCAAAAAGACATAGATCAAAAAGAAAGTAAAGGTTGAAGGGATTCAAAGAATGCAATATTGAAAGGCATGGAATAATGAAAAAAAAGGAGAAAAGTGATTGTCAAAAATAAGAAAGAGTGACAGTGTGTCTCTCTAATTCCCCCTAGGAAGAAGAAAATGACTCAAAGAGTCACGAAAGTACGAGCCAAAACGAGAAAATGGAGTGCTTAAGGAAAGATGAAACCATCATAGTTCATTATGTCCTACCCTGATCCAAAAGCCTTCATTGCATCCCTGCTAAAGCTCTATATGATTTCAAGTTGAGTGAGCTTACATTATTGGTGAGTTACATAAGGGGCAAGCCTATGGTACTTAGAGTCGGACTTGTTGCATTCCTTTGAGAGTGATGAGAGCACTTCTTCACAATTTTTAACTTGAGTGTTGCATTCTAAAAAAGTGAGATTTGCTAAAGGAGAGTAGAGGAGGAGGAATATGGGATCCACAATGACCTATGTGAGAGAGCGGACCGCCTTGATGAATTGAGTCAACTCTTGATGCTCTTGTGTCACGCTAGAACTATAGAACTCAAAAGGTCGTAACATGATGTTGTTGATAATGCATTTGTGTTGAGGGTAATTGTTAGTCCCAATTGATGCTTGATGAAATCACCTTAGGACTGCTGAAATTTTCCTTTCTTTTTCTTATGGAGGTGGGAATTAACTTGTTTGCTTGAGGACAAGAAAAAGCTTAAGTTTGGGGGAGTTGATAACTAGGGATTTTAGCCTATTATGTGCTCTCTTTTGCTCAGGTTTTGGGTAAAAAATGCATAAAGCTATTTCCGAAAACTAACTTAATGTGCTTGCTTGTAGGGTTTGGTAAAAATGAGGCAAAGAAGCCATAATCAACTCATGAAGGAGTCAAACTTGCACAAATCCAAGACTGAGACTGGAGCGCTGAGAGCGGCAGAAAAGTGCGACCGCGTAAGGACCACCGCTAAGGCGACCACTATTATGCGGTCGGCAAAAGTAGATTCAGAGAAGCTACTTTGAGTACTAAAATCAATGCTGACCACATTAGAAAAGCCCGGCCGCAAATTCTTTGGCGCGACTGCGATGGGATTTTCACTGAGAGCGTGGTTTGAGATTTAGATACCCTGCAAGTTAGGCTTAACTGAAGAACGCAGCCCGCGTCCAAATTATGCGACCGTGAATTGATCTTACACAGATGCGGTAGGAATTCAGCTGAGAGCGCTTTACGAGGTTCAGAGGCTTTGCAACTTGAGCATAAATGAAGGACGCGGTCCGCGTCCAAATTACGCGGTCGCGTAGGAAGCTTACATAGATGTAGTAGTTATTATGCTGTCCGTGAAATAAGGCCTAGCCCAAGTTCAAATATGAAGAAACGCGGACCGCATTCATTATTACGCGGCCGTGAAAGCTCAAATGCGGACGCGGTTAGAATTACGCGTCTGCGAATCCTCCGCAAGGGCATTTTGTCCGAAAATTTTAGTTGTGTATAAATAGATCTTTTTGATATTTTTAGGTTAATCTTTGTTTAGTGGAGTATGTGAAACGGCTGGTATTCTCATTTTGGGAAATTTTAGAGTAGATTTACCTTCAAACTTTAGATTTTCATCTTGTACTTTAATATTATAGCTTATATTTCATCTTTATCTTTGATTTCTGCTATTATTATGAGTAGCTAGACCCCATAGCTAGGGTTGTGACCCAACCCTAGTGTGGATATTTAATGGGTCTTGAATTTTAGGGCTTAATTTTTTATGGTTAGTGATAGCCTAATTCATGTTTTATATTGTAGATTTAGTGGTTGCAAACACTTATTCATGCCTTTGTGACTTAGGCTCTTCTTGAGAAAGAGGGACTAAGTCTAGGAAAATTAGGCTAACAAAGAATTGGGGTGAATTTAAGATATTGATAGCCTCAATTAAAGTGTTAAACCTAGAAATAGTAATACCCGAATTGATCTAATTTCACTTGCATTGCATTAGCACCCATTTGTGCTTGAGAAAGCCAAATCGGGGAAAGTCCCTCAAACTACCGAGAGGTATAGAGCGAGCACTTTTGTATGATGGTTATATCACTAACCCAATCATAACAAGCTTGTCCTAAATTCTTGATACCCATTAGATACTCACCTAGGTGGAAGTCACTTCCCTAATGCCTTTTAATCCCTGAAAACTTTCACAAAAATATTATACTTAGAGTACTCTTAGCATTAAATAGTATAAAATTAGAATAGTATCAATCACAACAATATTTAGAAGTGTAATTAGAAACAACACGCACATCTAAATTCGTTAGATACCCGACTCCAAACTAAATTAACTCCCTGTGGAAATCGATCCTGACCTTATCGGGTAAAACTGCATCGACCACTCCTCGCTACTATATAGTGATTTATGGTTGGAGCCGATCAAATTTCACTGGGCTTGTTGTTGTTGTTGCCCGTTATAGAGTTTAAACATATTATGAATTTTAAGACTGACAATTAAGATGTGTGGGGCCACTCATTTTGGTAAGAGTATTGATATTTATAATGATGTCACCGTTATGTTCGATGACACGTTTCGTACCACCCATGCAAGCTCAATTTAATAAACTCAATGTCGTAAAATCAAATTTTAATAAGAGGCTTTGCACTTTTTAAAAAAAAAATTATAAATATTGACATGTATATATGCAAAAAGTTAGTACTGCCTGTTCACCTTCTGTGACGACCCGTCCGGTCGTCTTGAGTGTCTGTCACGACCCCAAATCCACTAGTCATGATGACACCTAACCCAACACTCTAGGTAAGCCAACTAGTAACTATCCAATTCCAATGATATTTAACAAGACAATAAATTAAAGAAATTATCTGACTTTTATACAATTCCCAAGGACTGGTAGTACAAATTATGAGCTTCTAAGAATAGAGTTTACAAAGATGAAATGAAATAAATACATAGTCTGTTTGAAAAGTACATAAATAGAGTTTTATAGATCTAAAGCTACCACGAACAAGGGGTAACTTCAACCGGAACACAAGTACTTCTTATATCCAGCTCCCATCGAACGCAGCAATATCATCAGCCAGCATCTGCACACAAGGTGTAGAAGTATAGTATGAGTACAACTAATCTCATGTACTCAGTAAGTAAAAAACCTAACCTTAGGTTGAAAGTAGTGACGAGCTAACACAAAGTTGCGTCCAATACCAATATTCCACAATAATTCATAACAACATAGTACAAGTAATAAAAGAGGTATCTCAGAAGTAAAATGCTCAGCTCGTTCTTCCAGAAAATAAGCATGCTTTTCAAGTATATTAGTGAAAACTCAATTCTTTTACTGATAATGCCAAAATACGAGTAAGTTTGAAAACTATGATTTTTCCCAAAATCCTTTCAACAATAAGTAAGATGTTTCATTTTCTTTCCAGATAACAAGTGAAAAATACCTCTCTATGCCCACATATCAATGTGTGTAAAAAGTCATGAATGACGTGATACTATATAACATGAGGAAAAATGCATCTCTATGCCTGTATATCATGTGTGCGTGCAATTCCATGTATCTCAGAGATGAATCATGTACTCACACTCCCAGATTAATTATCTCACTGTCTCGCATCCTCTCTCACTATGCTCAATACTCAGCACACTCAAACACTCAGCGTTGTACAATAACTGTTACATCTCATGTTTTCGTACGTTAAAATTTCGTCTTCAGTTAATCGACTTAGACTCGGGAATGAAATTATCTTGAGGTTAACATATTTATGCTAATTATAACAAGCAATAAGTAAGTGTCATGAAGAATAAAGGATACCCGAATTAAAAAAAATGAGTTTCGTTGAAGGTTGCCAATTTGGGATAAAATACGGGTCGAGCGATAATAACCGATAATTATGAAATAGTACGATACAAGGTACCATATGACCACGATAGTATGATGTATAAAGTATATTAAAAGAGTATTTTAAGCAATTGAGATAATTCCTAATTATGCGGGTAATTGGTTGATTATGGGGTAGCGGGACATTACCTAGTTATCTATTAAATTATGGGATAATACCAACACCCCCCCTCCTAAAAAAACAAATGTGGTAGCAAGAAATCTAGAAAAACATATGACTAAGGGTCATATTAGCTTAGGTGTCTACCTAAGATGCCCTTCCCATTAACGTGTAAGACATCACTCTTAATTCAAAGTTGGTCTTTTGTTGGTCTCATTTGGACAGAGAATAGAAAAGGGATCAGATACATTTCCTATTAACGTAACACATCCCTCATAACTCAAAGCATTCAAGAACAGATGCTAAACCCCATCCAAAAAAGCACTTCAACAAAATTCTTGCAACAATTCCAACGAGAATTGTTAGAATCATAGCAACGTAAAATTTTGTTGTTCTAAAGGAGTACGGTGCAATCTTCTCCAAGAATATTATACGGAGTTTTCCCTACTCCGGGTATGTTAAGGCTACCCCTTCTTTCTTTTTGGCGTGATCCAAATTATACAGAATAAACGAGCAAACGCACGGTTTTCATAAATTACTCTATTTATAGAAATACTAGAGGTGTTTATATTCTTGATTCCCTATGAGAATTATTATTATATTTTGTTCATGGGTCCCAAAAAAATATGTATTTGATAATATTTATCCGAAAGGCATATTGATTTTTATGGTGTTCCGAGAAAATTTTATTAAAGCATTTCTTATGCATTTCATGCATTTATACATGTACATTGACCCATGACCAGATGGCATTATATACGTGTATATATGTATGTTATATTTATATGAAATACGGAAAAAAGGTTACGACGTTATACACGCATCACCACCTGATCAGTTGGTATATGTTGATGATGTTGCCCACAGTGGCCGAGACGATATGATGGGATGCCCTCAGAAGAGCTTCGAGGGGCACCAGCTCGAGCGCCCTTTCTAGAAGAGCTCCGAGGGGCACCAGCTCCAGCGCCCACCTCTGTACGTCCAGCTCCTCATCCAGATGCACCGGGTCAGGAGATGAGAGATGTTATTCAACTATTAACCCGATTAGTAGTCGTATAGGATCGGTGTCAGGAAGTAGGTATTAGTCATGCAGATAAGTCCGTCAGTGCGAGGGTTTGTGACTTCATTAATTTAGACCTTCGGGTATTCACTGGGGCAGATCCAAATGAGGACCCTCAAGTATTTATTGATAGAATGCAGAGTATGTTAAGGGTAATGAAGGCCACTGCGACTGAGTCAGTTGAGCTTCCTATAGACTCCGAGATGTTGCAAGTAATTGGTACGAGTCTTGGGAATTGTCCAGAGGTGAGGATGCCCCTCCAGAAGTATGGAAGGAGTTTACACAAGCTTTTCTTCATCATTATCTTCCACCAGAGCTTAGACGAGCCAAAGTTGATAGGTTCTTGACCCTTCGACAGGGTAACATGAGTGTCCGGAAGTACAGTCTTCAGTTTGATTTGTTGGCTAGGTATGCTCCCACTATTATATCTAAGATGGAGGATCGGGTTCACCGGTTCGTGATGGGATTAGAGCCTCACTTGCTTAACGATTGTATGTCGGTCTCACTTCAGACAGAGATGGATATTTCTCGTATTCAGGCATACACTCAGGGTGTAGAGGAGCGTAAACAGAAACAGAGGGCCGATCATGAGCATTATAGGTCCCAGAATAAGAGAGCAAGGTCTTCGGTCCTTCTGCTGAGTTTTGAGGTGTTTAGAGACAACAGTACCCGAGGTATCCAGCCTAGACATCGGTTAGCGTGCCCCCTCAGTTTGGCGGTAGGATATTTGATCGTTGCACATATTCAGGGCCTAGTCAGAATTTTAGGGCCTCAGAATCTCAATATAAGGGTGAGTCAAGTCAGATAAGGCCGCCCTTGCCACGATGTGCTCAGTGTAGTAAGCAGCATGTCGGGCAGTGCCGTATGGGATTGGGTGTTTGTTATACTTGCGGTTATCCAGGTCACGTTATGAGGGATTGTCCGACGAGAGGTGATGCAATCATAGCTCAGCCAGCGGGATTTGTAGTTGGTTCATCATCATCAGTACGCCCCCCTGGGCTAGGTTCATAAGCACCAATGAGTCATGGTAGAATTAGAGGCGGAGCATCTAGCACGAGCAGTCCTCAGAACCGCATTTATGCGTTGGCAGGATGACAGGATTAGGAGTCACCGCCTGATGTTGTTATAGGTATATTATCAGTCTCCTAATATGATGTATATGCACTGATTGACCCAGGTTCCACCTTATAATATGTCACTATGTTGGTTGCTAGTAAGTTTAGAATAAAACCTGAATTGGTTAAACCTTTTGAGGTATCTACACCTGTTGAGGACTCAGTGATAGCTAAGCGACTATATAGGGGTTGTATAATAGTAGTTCATATTCAATATGTCGTAGCGGACTTAATCGAGTTAGATATGGTAGAATTTGATGTTATCATGGGTATGGATTGGTTGGCTTCTTGTCATGCCAACATTGATTGTAGATCAAAGATAGTCCGATTTCAATTTCCAGGGGAGCCTGTTTTGGAGTGGAAGGGTATTACGGCGTCGCCGAGAGGTAGACTTATTTCCTATCTCAAGGCAAGGAAGATGATCAGAAAGGGCTATATAAGTCTGAGTTCAGGATATGGAAGTAGAGTCACCAACCATTTAGTCCATCCCTTTGGTTAATGAGTTTCCCGATATTTTTCCTGATGAACTTTCGGGTCTTCCACCAGAGCGAGAAATTGAATTTTCTATTGACCTACTACCAGATACTCATCCAATATCTATTCCTCCCTATATAATGGTCCCCACACAGTTGAAAGAGTTGAATGAACAACTAAAGGACTTGCTTGAAAAAGGCTTTATCAGACCTAGTACATCACCGTGGGGAACGCCTATGTTATTTGTAAGGAAGAAAGATGGTTCCTTACGAATGTGTATTGATTATAGACAGTTGAATAAGGTGACAATCAAGAATAAGTAACAACTCCCGAGGATTGATGATTTATTTGATTAGTTGCAAGGTGCCAAGTGTTTTTCAAATATAGACTTGAGGTCCGGGTACCATCAAGTAAGGGTTAAGGAGGAAGATATTCCGAAGACAGCATTCAGGACCAGATACGGGCACTTTGAGTTTCGTGTTATGTCGTTTGGTTTGACCAATGCCCCAGCAGTATTCATGGATTTGATGAACCGTGTGTTCAGGACCTTTTTAAATCTGTTCGCAATTGTATTTATCGATGATATATTGTTGTATTTTCGTTCAGAGGCTGAGCATGCAGATCATCTACGTACTGTGCTCAGAGTTCTACAAAAAGGGAAGTTGTATGCAAAATTCTCTAAATGTGAATTTTGGTTGAACTGTGTAGCTTTCCTTGGGCATATAATTTCAGGTGAAGGCATCCGGGTGGATATACAAAAGATTAAGGCATTAAAGACTTGGCCTAGACCCACAACACCGATGGAGGTTCATAGCTTTCTCGGTTTGGCAGGCTATTACAGGAGATTTGTAGCGGGATTTTCTTCTCTTTCAGCACCTATGACAAGGTTGACTCAAAAGGGAGCAAATTTTCAATGGACTGACGCTTGTGAATGGAGTTTCCAGGAATTGAAGGACAAATTAACTTCAGCACCAGTTCTAACACTCCCAGAAGGGACCGATGGTTACGTTATCTATTGTGACGCTTTCGACATTGGGCTAGGTTGTGTGCTGATGTAGCATGGTAAGGTGGTAGCTTATGCTTCTAGACAACTAAGAAATCACGAGAAGAATTACCCGACCCACGATTTAGAGTTAGCCGCAGTGATTCATGCACTAAATATGTGGAGGTAGTACTTGTATGGCATTCATGTTGATATCTATACGGATCATAAGAGCCTCCAGTATATCTTCAGGCAAAGGGAATTGAATTTACGTCAAAGAAGATGGTTGGAGCTACTTAAAGACTATGATGTTGATATTTTATACCATCCGGGGAAGGCGAACGTGGTAGCCGACGCCCTCAGTCGTAGATCGATGGGTAATATGTCATATTTATAGCCAGAGAAGAGGAATAGCCTATGAGATTTATCAGCTAGTCTTGGAGTTCGATTACTAGACTCAGGTGATATTGGAGTTACTATTCAGGATACAACAACATCCTCGTTAATAACTGAAGTGAAGGGAAGCCAGTACGAGGATCCTGTGTTAGTTCATTATAGGGATTCCACCTCTCAGAAAGAGAAGACAACGTTTGAGATTACAAAAGATGGAGTCCTCAGATATCGAGGACGATTATGTGTCCCTAATATTGCAGGGCTGCATCGGCAGGTTATGGGGGAAACTCACTATTCTCGTTATTCTATCCATCCAGGAGAGACAAAGATGTATCATGATATCAGGGAAGTATATTGGTGGGACGGAATGAAAAAGGATATAGGGGAGTTTGTTGCTTAGTGTCCTAACTGTCAACAAGTTAAGATTGAGCATCAGAAACCCGGTGGATTATTGCAAGCTATGGAGATTCCGACTTGGAAATGGGAAGTAATCAATATGGATTTCATCGTAGGCTTACCTCGTACCCAGTGTAAGTTCGATTTGATATGGGTGATTATTGATAGGCTTACAAAGTCAGCCCATTTTCTTCCAGTTAGGACTACATATTCCGTAAAGGATTATGCAAGGCTTTATATTAAGGAAATAGTATGACTACATGGTGTCCCTGTATCTATTATCTCGGATAGAGGAGCTCAATTTAGAACTAACTTCTGGAGGTCCTTCCAAAAAGGACTGGGGACTCAGATAAGTCTTAGTACTCATTTCATCCCCAGATAAACGGACATGCTGAGCGTACTATTCAGACACTTGAGGATATGTTACGAGCTTATGTGATAGACTTCAAAGGTAGCTGGGATGATCATCTGCCGCTTATTGAATTCGCATATAATAATAGCTACCATTCTAGTATTCAGATGGCTCCATACGAAGCTCTTTACGGACGGAAGTATAGGTCACCTATAGGATGGTTCGATGTTGGGGAAACTACGTTAGTAGCACCAGAATTGGTGCAGCAAGCAATCGAGAAAATTAAGCTTATACAGGAAAGGGTATTAGCAACTCAAAGACGTCAAAAATCTTATGCGGACAATCGACGGCGAGACTTGGAATTTCAGGTTGACGATTGGTTATTACTAAAGGTATCACCGATGAAAGGTGTTATGGGGTTCGGAAAAAAGGGAAAACTTAGCCCTCGGTACATTGGACCATATAGGATCATACGCAAGGTAGGCCAGGTAACATATGAGTTGGACTTGCCTTCGAATTTGGAGTTTGTACATCCAGTCTTTCATGTGTCTATGCTCCTTAAATGTATTGGAGATCCTTACAGAATTATGTCAGTTGACGATGTTCAGGTCACAGAGCAGCTATCATATGAAGAAAATCCCATTGCTATACTAGACAGACAGGTTCGAAGATTGAGAACTAAAGATGTAGCTTCGATAAAAGTACTTTGGAGAAACAACAATGTGGAAGAAATGACCTGGGAGGCCGAGAAAGACATGAAGTCTAGATATCCATATTTATTTCCTCCTCCAGAAAAGGGTCCGACTGAGACATCACAACCTTAAGGTACGTGTATGAATTCTTATGTTAGTTATTGACATTGGTCGTGTGAGGCCATTGTCGTTACTGATGATTGTGGTCCTATGTAGGAGTTGATAGTAGTATTGTTACAAAGGCGGCTTCTGCCAAAGTCATACAGATCTCGGGGAGTTAAACATTCGAGGACGAATGTTTCTAAGGGCAGAAGGATGTTACATCTCGAGTTTTCGTACGTTAAAGTTTCGTCTTCAGTTAATTGACGTAGACTCGGGGAAGAAATTATCTTAACGTTAACGTATTTATGCTATTTATAACAAGTAATAAGTAAGTGTCATGAAGAATAAAGGATACCCGAATTAAAGAAAACGAGTTTCGTTGAAGGTTGCCGATTTGGGATAAAATACGGGTCGAGCGATAATACCCGATAATTATGAACTAGTACCATACAAGGTACCATATGACAACGATAGTATGATGTATAAAGTATATTGAAAATAAGTAGTATTTTAAGTAATTGAGATAATTCCTAATTATGCGGGTAATTGGTTAATTATCGGGTAGTGGGACATTATCTAGTTATCTATTAAATTATGGGATAAGACCAACACCCCTCCCCACCCCCCAAAAACGTGGCAACAAGAAAGCTAGCAAAACATATGACTAAGGGTCATATTAGCTTAGGTGGCTACCTAAGATGCCCTTCCCATTAACGTATAAGACATCACTCTTAATTCAAAGTTGGTCTTTTGTTGGGCTCATTTGGACAGAGAATAGAAAAGGGATCAGATACCTTTCCTATTAATGTAAGACATCCCTCATAACTCAAAGCATTCAAGAACAGATGCTAAACCCCATCCAAAAAAGCACTTCAACGAAATTCTTGCAACAATTCCAACGAGAATTGTTAGAATCGTAGCAACATAAAATTTTGTTGTTCTAAAGGAGTACAGTGCAATCTTCTACAAGAATATTATACGGATTTTTCTCTACTCCAGGTATGTTAAGGTTACCCCTTCTTTCTTTTTGGCATGATCCAAATTATACAGAATAAACGAGTAAACATACGGTTTTCATAAATTACTCTATTCATAGAAATACTAGAGGTGTCTATATTCTTGATTCCCCATGCGAATTATTATTATATTTTGTTCACGGGTCCCAGAAAAATACGTATTTTATAATGTTTATCCGAAAGGCATATTGATTATTATGGTGTTCCGAGAAAATTTTATTAACACATTTCTTATGCATTTCATGCATTTATACATGTACATTAATCTATGACCAGATGGCGTTATATACGCGTATATATGTATATTATACTTATATGAAAGGCGGGAAAAATGTTACGACGTTATACGCATCACCACCTGATCAGTTGGTATATGTTGATGATGTTGCCCCCAGTGGCCAAGACGATATGATCGGATGCCCTCAGAGGCTTGATGATATTATGTATACTCATACCTATGCATGACACGATCCTTGATCAGCGAGAGTTGGCGTGCTCTACTTGATTTGGAGCTGCTTTTGATTTTGGTACGATATCTTTGTATATATATGTACGGGTATGATGTGGCTCAGTCCCGTCTTTATACAGTTGTATTTCTATTAGAGTTCTGTAGACAGTTATGGCTAGTTGGATAGTATGTGGCCTTGTCGGCTTTCAGTTTTGAGTATATAGTTGTCTATCGCGGCCTTGTCGGCTCGCCCACAGTAATCCGCCTTGTTGGCCTCATAATTCAGTAGATATTATTCATGTTTATATCTTAGTCGCATTCTTAAGGGCGTTCGGTAGGTAGGACTCGGGCACTCATCGCGGCCCATCGATTTGGGTCGTGACAAAAGTGGTATCAGAGCAATTCTGTCCTAGGTTTGTCTACAGACCGTGTCTAGTAGAGTCTTGTTTATGGGTGTGTTGTGTACCACACTTATAGACATGAGGCTATAGGACATATAGGATGGTATCCTCTCTTTTTATCTCAGATCGTACGAGATAAGAATTCATGTTCCTAACAATATGTTACGTTTTCAGCGAGACCTCCAAAGACTACATCCGACCAGAAGGGAAAGTCTGTGGCTAGCGAGACTACTAGTCGAGCACCACGAGATACCAGGGCTCGGGGAGAGTCTCATACTGAGATTCCATCTCATACTTCACATACCCCGCCCTTTCTAGAAGAGCTCCGAGGGGCACCAGCTCCAGCTCCCGCCCCTATACGTCCAGCTCCTCAGCTAGATGCACCGGGTCAGGAGATAAGAGATTCTATTCAGATATTAACCTGATTAGTAGTTGCACAGGTTCGGCGTCAAGAAATAGGTATTGGTTATGCAGATTGGTCCGTCAGTGCGAGGGTTCATGACTTCATTAATTTAGATCCTCCGGTATTCACCGGGGCAGATCCAAATGAGGACCCTTAGGTATTTATTGATAGAATGCAGAGGATGTTAAGGGTAATGAAGGCCACTGCGACTAAGTCAGTTGAGCTAGCTTCCTATAGACTCTGAGATGTTGTAGTTAATTGGTACGAGTCTTGGGAATTGTCCAGAGGTGAGGATGCCCCTACAACAGTATGGAAGGAGTTTACACAAGCTTTTCTTCGTCATTATCTGCCACCAGAGCTTAGACGAGACAGAGTTGATAGGTTCTTGACCCTTCGGTAGGGTAACATGAGTGTCTGGGAGTACTGTCTTCATTTTGATTTGTTGGCTAGGTATTCTCCCACTATTGTATCTAAGATGGAGGATCGGGTTCACCGGTTCGTGATGGGATTAGAGCCTCACTTGCTTAACAGTTGTATGTCGGTCTCACTTCAGCCAGACATGGATATTTCTCGTATTCAGGCATACGCTCAGAGTGTAGAGGAGCGTAAACAGAAACAGAGGGCCGATCATGAGCATTATAGGGCCCAAAATAAGAGATCAAGGTCTTGGTCCTTCTGCTGAGTTTCGAGGTGGTCAGAGGCAACAATACCTGAGGTATCCAACCTAGAGATCGGTTAGCACGCCCCCTAAGTTTGGCGGTAGGAGATTTGATCGTTCCACATATTCAGGGTCTGGTCAGAATTTTCGGGCCTCAGGTTCTCAGTATAGGGGTGAGTCAAGTCAGATAAGGCCGCTCTTGCCACGATGTGCTCAGTGTGGTAAGCAGCATGTCGGGCAGTTCCGTATGGGATTGACTGTTTGTTATACTTGTGGTTATACGGGTCATGTTATGAGGGATTGTCCGACGAGAGGTGATGCAATCATAGCTCAGCCAGTGGGATCTGTAGCTGGTTCGTCATCATCAGTACGCCCCCATGGGTTAGGTTCACAAGCACCAATGAGTCGTGGTAGAATTAGAGGCGGAGCATCTAGCTCTAGCGGCCCTCAGAACCGCATTTATGCGTTGGCAGGACGACTTATGTGTAAACGGTCTCGAATTTGTATTTTTATGGTTGGCTTGAATTTGCGAAAGTTAAAATTTTGGCAAATTTGACCAAGAGTGGAAATTTAGATATCGGGGTCGGATTGGATTTCCGGGGACTGGAGTAGGTTCGTGGTGTCATTTATGACTTGTGTGCAAAATTTGAGGTCAATCGGACGTGGTTTGATAGGTTTCAACGTCGTTTGCAGAATTTGGAAGTTTAGAAGTTCATTAGACTTGAATCCGTGTGTAATCCGTATTTTTGAGGTTGTGTGAGGTTATTTGAGGATTCGATTAAGTTTGTATTGGGGTATAAGACTTGTTGGTATGTTTGGTTGAGGTCCCGAGGGCCTCGGGTTGAATTCGGGTGGTTATCGAACTTGATTTTTAGTTGGTGAAGTTGCTGAAGTTGGCATGTTGCTGGTATAATCGCACATGCGAGGGGTCTAGTCGCAGGTGCGATGCCGCAGGTGCGGCAGGATGGGCGCAGATGCGAGTTAGTGAGGGAAGGCAGTTTCCCCATAAGCGACTCCGCAGGTGCGAGACCTGGAGCGCAGGTGAGAGCCCATTATTTTTAGTGGTTTCCGTAGATGCGGATATTTTTGCGCAGGAGCGGTTTCGCAGGTGTGGAAATAAGGTCGCAGGTGCGAAAGGCCTAGGCAGAACATATAAATACGGGACTTCGAGATTTTTCACTATTTTGAACTCGGATTTTGGAGGATTTTGAGAAGGATTTTGAAGTGATTAATGAGGTAAGCTCATTGTGTTCATTTAACTTCAATAATGATGTTTCCTGAGGTGAATTTGGTGGTTTCGGGCTAGAGAATTAGAGAGTGAATTTAGGGGATTTGGATGACCGAATGGTGTCGGATTTTGATAAATTTAGACTCGTGAGTGAATGGGCTTTCAGGTTTTGTGACTTTTGTCGGATTTCAAGACGTGGGCCCAGGGGTCAGTTTTAGCCAATTTCGGATTTTAGCTTATAATTTCATGTTTTTCTTATATAATTGATTCCTTTAACCCATATTAATTGTATCGTACTGCTTGTGGCTAAATTCAGGGAATTTGGATATTAATTTGAGGGGAAAAGGCATTTCAGAGTAAGATTTTGCGCGGTTTGAGGTAAGTAACAATTTTAAATCTGGTCCTGAGGGTATGAAACCCCGGATTATTATATTATGTGAGTATTTTTGAGGTGACGCAATGATAAGTGACGGGCGTGTGGGAATGCACCGTGGGAATTGGGATTTGGTCTATTCCGTGAAAACTTACTTGTTGAATAAGCTTGTTGTTAGCCATGTGCCCTTCCTGTGTTATAGAAGCTTGACAGTGAATCATGTTAGAAATCATGCTTAGGCTATGTGTTGGTGCTGTAAAGACCCCTAGTGGTCGTGATTGTTTAACCAAAGAATTAAATCCTTTGACTAAAGCTATTTCTAGGATGAATACGGGTTACTGATAATCAAGGAAATAGAGAAAAATGAGTAATAGACAATATTGCAGAAATATAGAAAAGCAAAGCAGATTGTAATCGAGAATCAGATGTCTTTAAGAGCTGTATTCCCCTCCCTTATATAGGAGATTCCTTGATATAATGTACAACTCTTGCTATGATTGCCCATTAATGACCAATTATGACATTAATGGAGCGTTACAAAGGATAACGGTAATTGGGGTACAGTTACATAACGTACGAGTAATCAATTGTGGGTGCTTGAATCTGCCCGTAGCTTTGTCTAGATTCATTCTGACCGTGTCTTTTCCCTGTCTTGATCAGGTTGAGTTTCTCGTGGCTGATGAGCTCGAGGGTTTATTGAATCGTGCCTCTTTATTCCGTACCTCTTCAAAGAATCACATCCAGCTGTCGCGTTCTCCTGTTTCCACATAACTGGTTGAGTTGTCAAGAGTTGGCTTATGTGTGAAACTCTTTTTTACCAATACAGATAGTCCCCCCCACTCACCATATATTTCGATTAATATTTGGTAAGTGGATACTCATTTATAGCGGGAATATTTTGCCGCCGCTTTACCTCGAAACATTGTATCCTTCTCTGAATCATAGGCGTCGTTTGTCACTTCTATTTAATGCTCATACTATGTGTCCTTCTCGGATTGGTTATGCATTTACTCGGCACCTTTTAGGGCTTTTTGTGACTGCGTCAGTACCGAAGTGACACCTTCAATTATGACTTTTCATCATCATTTTTATTTTCTTCCATGTTTGACGGTTGTCCTCAAGTATAAATACCTTTCTTTTGCTTCCACAAAACACATTCTAACTTTGTCTTTTGTAAAGAACTTTTTCTTGCCTTTGTAAACATGTCTTCTTCAAATCAACCTCAGAGAGTAATGGATATTAAAAATTAATGCCATCTTCTGCTCTGACTAGGAGTCGGAGGGGTGTAGACTTAGGAGTCTAGGATCCACTCCTTCGAGAGGCTCTTCCTTCTCAGATAGTTTCCTCTCCTTCCGCTAGGTCTCTAGTTTCTCAGAGGTTTAGGGCTTCCCGGTCTTTGTCTAGAGGTAGAGGTGAACGTCTTCGTGAACTTGGAGTTGATAAAATTGTTCCTGCTGAGTTTGTCTTTGCTAGAGATAATAAAGTTCTCGTAGACCAATCTTCTTCCCTTGAGAGTGTTGAAAGGTATCCAACCCTTATTACTGAGGGTTAGATTTCCCTTGTTCGTAGGGAGTGTTTTTGGAGGCCTGATTTCCCTGTCTATATTCCGAATAGTAATCAAAGAATAACGTCTTACAAGACGGGATACTCTTTTGTTTATACGTACCCTTTTACTCAAGGATTTAGTCCTCCCATTGATCCAGTCATAATTGAATTCTGTCGTTTCTTCAATATCTTCTTAGGACAAGTAGGTCCGATTGTGTGGCGAGTTTTTGCATGTCTTAGGAGTTTAGCTTCTTTAGCCTCGGTTCCTTTTACTTTCAATCATCTTATTCATCTCTACTCTCTTGCCTTGTTTAGTCAAAGGGTTTTTACTCTGACTACTAGGAGTAAAAGAGTGTTGGTAACTCCTGGAGATGATAAGGATAGGGGTTGGTACCTCCGGTATGTCTCTGTACCCACTGTTGGTTTAGTGGGTGAAGAAAATATTCCCTTCCCTGAGAAGTGGAATCGTGCACGTGAGTACGCTTTAGCTCACATCTATTTGCTTTTCCTCGTTCTGACTTGAGATGTTTTACTAACACCGTATCTGTTTCTTCTTTTCTCAGCAATCATGGGTACTGTTGAGAATGTCTCCAGTATCCGTGTTGAGAATGTCTTCACTGGGAAATACGGTTGGCATGTAAAGACCCACGATAAGTGAAGCTTTTGTTCTTGCTTCTTTCCTTACTCGAGCATATTCTTTCTTTGTCGCTTAACTTTTTCCCCTTTTGATAGGGTTCTCTGCTCGTGGGTGTCTGCTACATCTATCCCGAAGATGTCTTTGGCCTAGGCCCAAAAGATTATTGTTGGTTCGTCTTCCTCGAAGAGGAATATTGGTGAGTCCCGTTCCGTAGAAGAAGAAGAAGAAGAGGGTGCTTTTGTGCGCAGGCCACGGAGAAGGCGGGTGGTTTCGGACGATGAGTCTACACCCATGACTTTGCCTTCCGTGTCTGTGGTTGAGCCCTCTACCTTCGAAGATGTTTCACATTCCCCCATTCATAATTTTTTAGATTACTTGTTCCATAAAGGTTTTGACCTTGCTCCTCATGATGTCCCTTTGGTTGCTGTTTTTCCTGCTTCTTTAAGAGAAGTTGTCTCATCTGCTCCTTTGGCTATTACGGCTTCTGCTGTTGCTTTGCCCGTGGCTTCCTCAACTCTTCAATCCTCTGTGCCTGCTGCTTTGCCTGCGGCTTCTCCAGTTCCTCAACCCTCCGTGTCTGTTGTTGCTTCATATCTACCTGCTTCCATGCCTTCCGTTAGGGAAGTAGGGTCTTCCAGCAGAGAGATGCGGCATTTTATAATAAAGGTTCCAGCTGAGGGGAATATTTTCAAGAAAACAGGTGAGCCCGAAGTGTGGCTCTAGCCTTTGATATGTCCTACTGAGAAAACCAAGCTAGCCAGCCATTGTGCTCTTACATGGGCCAATGAAGTTGTGCATACCTCTTTGAAGGTATAGTGCAGGTTATCCTCTTTCATTTTCGTATATGAAATTTATCATAGCTAATTGGTTTATTTCTTGTAGATTAATCTTATAAGCATGGAGCTCATGAATAGGATCTTAAACACGGATCAGGAGACAAAAGAGTTGCAGGCCGATGCTGATAACTGGAAAGCACAATATGATAGCCTAAGGATTGACATGGATGCCTTAGAAGAGGAAAAGAGTACCTTGAAGCGGCAGATGAGGCTCATGGCGGCATAACTGGCAGTAGAGAAGGCTTCTTCCAGTCAGGATGATAAAGACAAGAGTATTCTGGAGTCCTCATTTGCTGAGCAGCTATCCCGTGCCTCAGAGGAGATTAGAGACTTAAAAAACTTGCTGGGGCAGAAGGAGAAATACTCAGGCGAGCTCGTGCAATCACTTACCCGTACTCAATAGGATCTTCGTAATGCTTTAGATAAAGTTCAAACTCTGGAGGAGTCTATTGTATCGTTAAGGGTCGCCTATGAAGTTGCTGAAGCGGAGAATGATGGATTGAGAGCTGAGCTTCAAGTATGGGCAAGGGATTATGAAGATCTTGAAGAGGTGGCTGTTGTTGATGTGAGCTGGGCGTATATGAATTCTCGCCTTGACACATTGACGAAAATGAGTCAAGAGGGTTTCGACCTTAGTGCTGAAATAGCTAAAACTAAGGAAGCCATGGAGAAGGCTCAACAAGGTCATAACCTTTCTTCACCTGATGGTGAGACTCCTGCTGCTCGTGTCTCTTCATCCCTAGTTGCTCCCGCTCCTTCTGCCAGTGAAGTCAACCCCCCTCCTGAAGAAATTTAAGAAGTTGGTTCACCCTTTTTTTCTTTTTTTTCTTTGTCTCAATTGGTGGTTACCCCCAGTCCCATCGGAGGTAAATTTGGATGTTTTTAAAGTCCCCAAACGACAACTTAGGGGCACCTCAATGTATAAAAATTCTATACAACTAAGTATAAGTTAATACTTAG
>MDKI01241970.1:0-14898 GCA_005239505.1 Nicotiana paniculata
CGGGAAAGTCTCAGGTCATAGCCCGCAGTCCCAATGTAAATATGTAATGCGAGATGTATATCATATATAACGTAATTCAAAAGTTTGGGAAAACAGTTGGAAAATATAGAGGAAAGGTACTTAACCCAGTTTCAAATAATAGTAACGAGTGGCAAATTAGGTAAAATCGTTGGACTTGATAGAATCTTAAGCCGCTATTCAGTTAAACCAATAACAGAAGTAATAGGAATTGAAGATGAAGTATATCATAAAAGGAAACAATGGATTTAGTGAGAATACCTTGTGCACGTACTCGTCACCTCACGTACACGGGGTTTTTATGTCAAAAATCAGTTATAAATGCCTAAGGGAATTTCCCAACACAGAGTTAGGCAAGCCACTTACCTCGACTGTGCTAATCAACCAATAATCACGCTTTATCCAGGAGTATCCAACTCCGGGTGGCCCAAATCTATTCAATTCGATTGCATAATGTAAATATCATTTCAAGAAATCAAAATAACTAATAAATTCGAAGCTAACACGCGAAATTAGGAATTTTGATCAAAACGCCCCTTGGGCCCACGTCTTGGAATCGGGTACAAGTTATATTTTTCGGACACCCATTCACTCACGAACTCACTCGACTAGAAATATCAAAATCCGATGCCAAAAACCCCTTAAATTCTCAGAATTTCGGTTTGGGGAAGTTTCATCAAGTTCCCATGGTTCCCCCCCATTTTTGACAATAAAGAAAACAACGGGGATTAATGGTCTAATAATGAATTAAGATTAGAAAACGTTACCTATGATCCTTCTCTTCAAAACCCACTGAAAATCACCAATTCCCGAGCTCTCAAATGATTTTTTAGACTTATGAAATCAACCCTCGAATTTTTTGGAATAAACACACAGGGATCTCGCACCTGCGGTCCCGATCACCATGCCTGCGATACCGCACCTGTGGAAAAAGCATCTCAGGTGCGGAATTCACTTAAGTCCACTGAGGCCGCACCTGCGGTCGTTTGGTCACGCCTGCGGTTCCGCAGGTGCGGAATCCAGGTCGCACCTACGACCACTGGTCAATTCCCTCTCTATCGCACCTGCGATCAGCCCTATCACGCCTGCGTGTCCGCACCTGTGAGAAAACCTTCGCAGGTGAGAAAACACCAGAAGAAGGTTTGGTTCAGCAAGTTGATAAGTTCCAAATTCTCCCGTTAAGCATCCGAAAAAACCCCGAGGTCCCCCGGGACCTCAACCAAAACCACCAACTGACCCTAATACCTTATTCGAACTAGGTAGAGCCTTAAGAACATGTCTCATAACATCAAAATCATCGATTATGCATAGATTCAAGCCTAGGAACTTAGGAAAATTCTAGAATTCACACCCGACGCCGAAACACGTCTAAACTCATCCGAATGACCTCAAATTTTGCACACAGGTCATAAACAACATTACGGACCTGCTGTCGCTCCCGAAAATCCATTCCGAGTCTGATATCAGAATCTCACCTATCGGCCGAATTCGCCGAAAATCTAACCTTCGCCAATTCAAGCCTCAATCCACAACCGACCTCAAAAACACATTCCGAGTACACTCCTAACCCCGAAATCACCCAACGTAGCTAATGGAGTCGACCGAATCTCATTCCGGATCTGTCTTCGCACAGCTCTAGCTACGGCCAGATTTCTAAAGCTAAGATCCACATTTATGGACTATGTGTCCAAAATCACCCCGGATTTCATCACTCAACGCACCGACAAGTTCCAATAACATAATTAGACATGGGAGAAATGGTAAATAGGAGATCGGTGCGTTAGTTCTTATAACGACCGTCCGGGTCGTTACATCCTCCCCTTCTTAAGAAAATCGTTCGTCCTCGAACGAGCATAGAAACATACCTGAAGCTGGGAAAAGATGAGGGTACTGGCTCCACATATCCTGTTCGGTCACCCAAGTCGCCTCCTCGACTGGCTGACCCCTCCACTGAACCTTTACTGACGTAATATATTTTGACTTGAGCTTTTTGACCTGCCTGTCCAATATAGCTACAGGCTCCTCAACATATGATAGATCCTTGTCCAATTGGACTGAGCTGAAATCCAAGACATGAGTCGGGTCACCGTGATACTTCAGGAGCATAGAGACGTGGAACACCGGATGAACCCCTGCTAGGCTGGGAGGCATGGCTAGCTTATAAGCAACCTTCCCAACACGTCGCAACACCTCAAAAGGGCCAATAAATCTCGGACTCAGCTTGCCCTTCTTCCCAAACCTCATGACACCCTTCATAGGTGATACCCGAAGCAAAACCCGATCACCAGCCATAAATGTTAAGTCCTAAACCTTTTGATCCGCATAGATCTTCTGCCTGGACTGAGATGTGCGAAGTCTTTCCTGAATCACCTTCACCTTGTCCAGGGCATCCCAAACCAAGTCTGTACCTAACAATCGGGCCTCGCCCGACTCAAACCATCCCACGGGAGACCTGCACCGCCTACCATACGAGGCCTCATATGGCGCCATCTGAATGCTGGACTGGAAATTGTTGTTGTAGGCAAACTCTGCAAGGGGCAAGAATCGATCCCATGACCCTCCAAAATCCATCACAAAGGCACGGAGCATATTCTCGAGGATATGAATCGTACGCTCGGACTGCCCGTCCGTCTGAGCATGAAAAGCTATGCTCAACTCTACCCTGGTGCCTAACTCCTACTGAACGACTCTCCAGAACCGTGAAGTGAACTGTGTACCTCTGTCTGAAATGATAGATATTGGAATACTGTGGAGGCGAACAATCTCTCTGATATAAATCTCAGCCAACCTCTCTGATGAATATGCAGTCAGTACCAGAATGAAATGGGCTGATTTGGTCAGCCGGTCAACAATCACCCAAATAGCATCATGCTTCCTCAAAGTCCGAGGAAGTACAACCACAAAGTCCATGGTGATCCGCTCCCACTTCCACTCTGGAAGCTCAATCTGCTGAAGTAACCCTCCCGGTCTCTGATGCTCACATTTGACCTACTGACAGTTGAGACACTTAGCTACAAACTATGCTATATCCTTCTTCATTCTTCGCCCCCAATAGTGCTGTCTCAGATCCTGGTACATCTTCGTGGTACCAAGATGGATGGAATACCGTGAACTATGGGCCTCCTCAAGAATCAACTCCCGAAGCCCATCTACGTTGGGCACACAGATACGGCCCTTCATCCGCATCACCCCATCCTCTCCTATAGTCACATCTCTAGCATCATCCCACCGGACTCTATCCTGGAGAACTAAACGGCGGGGATCATCATACTGGCGCTCTCTGATACGATCATGGAGGGAAGATCAAGCAACCACATGAGCTAATACCCGGCAAGGCTCAGAAAGATCCAATCTCACGAACTGACTGGCTAAGGACTGAACATCTAATGCTAGAGGCCTCTCAGCTGCATGAAGGTATGCCAAACTTCCCAAACTCTCCGCCCGGCGACTCAAGGCATCGGCCACCACATTAGCCTTCCCCGGGTGATATAATATAGTGACGTCATAGTCCTTTAGCAACTCTAACCACCTATGCTGGCGCAAATTTAGATCCTTCTGCCTTAATATGTGCTGCAAACTCTGTTGATCCGTAAATATCTCACAGGGAACACCATATAAATAATGATGCCATATCTTCAAGGCGTGAACAATCGTTGCCAACTGGAGATCATGAAAAAGGTAGTTCTTCTCATGGACCTTCAACTTCCTGGACGCGTAGGCAATCACCCTAGCATCCTGCATCAACACCACTCCCAAGCCAATCCTCGAAGCATCACAATAAACTGTATAGGATCCGAAACCGGTAGGCAAAACTAACACAGGAGCTGTAGTCAGGGCTGTCTTGAGCTTCTGAAAACTCTCCTCACACTCCTCAGTCCATATAAAAGGTGCACCCTTCTGGTCTGGTCATAGGCGCTGAAATGGATGAAAATCCCTCCACAAAACGGCGATAATACCCAGCCAAACTTAGGAAACTACGGATCTCAGTAGCTGAGGACGGTCTGGGCCAACTCTGAACCGCCTCGACCTTCTTCCGATCTACTTTGATCCCATCCGAAGACACCACGTGGCCTAGGAATGCCACAGAGTCAAGACAAAATTCCCACTTAGAAAACTTGGCATACAACTTCTTCTCCCTCAATGTCCGAAGCACGGTCCTCAAGTGCTGCTCATGGTCCTCCTGGGACCTAGAATATACCAGAATGTCATCAATGAACACAATGACGAAAGTAGCAAGATATGGCTGAAATATGCTGTGCATCAAGTGCATGACGGCTGCTGGGGCGTTGGTCAGCCCGAATGACATAACAAAGAACTCATAGTGGCCATATCTGGTCCTGAAGGCAGTCTTCGGGATATCCGGTTCCCGAAGCTTCAGCTGATGATAACCCGAACGTAGATCAATCTTGGAGAACACTCTAGCACCCTGTAACTGGTCAAATAGATCATCAATGTGAGGTAATGGGTACCTGTTCCTCATTGTCACCTTATTCAATTGCCGGTAGTCAATACACATACGCATCGAGCCATCATTTTTCTTCATAAATAATACCGGAGCGCCCCCAAGGTGATACACCAGGCCTGATGAATCCCTTCTCAAGCAACTCCTATAACTGTTCCTTCAACTCCTTCAGCTCAGGAGGAGCCATGCGATGAGGAGGAATGGAAATGGGCTGAGTGCCCGGTAACAAGTCAATGCCGAAATCAATGTCTCTATCAGGTGGCATACCCGGAAGATCAGCTGGAAATACATCAGAATAGTATCTGACAACTGCAACTGACTCCACTATACGGGTCTTGGTGCTAACATCTCTTACATAAGCCAAATATGCATCACACCCCTTCCCAACCATCCGCTGAGCCATAAGAAAAGAAATGACTCGGCGGGGAGTATACTCCAACGAACCTCTCCACTCTAACTTCGGAGATCCTGGCTTAGCTAGCGTCACAGTCTTGGCGTGACAATGAAGAATAGCATAATAGGGAGATAGCCATTCCATACCCAATATAATATTAAAATCTACCATACTGAGTAGTAGCAAATCAGCTCCGGTCTCAAAACCACTGGTAGTAATCAAACATGATCGATATACGCGGTCTACAACAAGAGAATCTCCCACCGGAGTAGAAACATAAACAGGGGAACTCAAAGAGTCCCGGGCTATCCCCAGATGTGAAGCAAAATAGGAAGACACATATAAATATGTAGAGCCTGGGTCAAATAATACCGATGCATCCCTATGACAAACAGGAACAATATATGTAATGACTGAATCTGAAGCAATGGCCTCGGACCAGGCCGGAAGAGCATATGACCTGACCTGGCCTCCCCCTCTAGGGCGACCTCGACCTCCCCGAAATCCACCTCGAGCTGCTTGAGATGGTGGGGTAGCAGCTGGGGCTGGAAGAATAGTTGGAGGACCTGGAGGAAGGCGTGGAGCCTGATAAATCTCAGGGGTGCACCCTGATAAGTCTGAGGTGGTTCACTCCTCCCCACTCTGGGGAAATCCTTGATCATATACCAAGGGTCACCACACCCAAAACAACCCCTCTGAGGACGCAATAGCACCTCGAGCTGGAGGCACCTGAGATACCGGTGGTGCATAATAAGGCTCCTGAGGTCTAGGAGGAGCTGGAATACCGCTGGCTGCTGGAAGAGTTGAATGAATGGGGCGGCTCACAAAACCCCTACCATGGCGTGCTGCATGTGTACGAATTCCTGAAAAATGATCCGTCTCTCGAGATCTCTTGGCCTCCCTCTCCTCTCTGTCCCGAGCCAACATACTCTAAATCCTCCTAGCAATTCTCACGGCCTACTGGTAAGTAATGTCTGTCTCCAGCTCTCTGGCCATGCTAGTACGAATGCTGGGATGGAGCCCCTTAATAAAACGGCGGACTCTCTCTCTGACCGTAGAAACCAAAACTGGTGCATGTCGTGCCAAGTAACTGAACCAGACTGCATACTCTGACACGGTCAAGGTACCCTGGCGTAGCTACTCAAACTCTGCATGCCAAGCATCCCTGAGACTCTGAGGGACAAACTCGAGCAAAAACATCTATGAAAACTGAGCCCAAGTAAGTAAGGCTGCCTCGTCCAGACTACTAAGCTCAAATGCACGCCACCACTGATAAGCTGCTCCTCTCATCTCGAAAGTAGTGAAAGAGACCCCACTCGTCTCCACAATACCCATGGTGCGAAGGATACGATGACACCCTTCCAGAAAACCCAGAGCGTCATCTGAAGCCAATCCACTGAAATCAGGTGGGTGGTACTTCTTGTACCTCTCAAGACGGAGCTGCTCAAACTCAGATACAGTTGCTCTAGCCTCAGGCTGAACTGGGGCTGCAGGAGGCATGGGGATATACTCTGGGACATTCCCTATATGAACCCTCTGCTCAGGAGTACGGGTTGCAGGAGTCTATGTCCCTCCCCCGACCTGGAATGTAGCTGGGGCTATCGGGAGTAGTCCCACCTGAGACAGAGTACTGAAAGCACTCATGAATTGGGCCAAAGTCTCCTGGAGGTTTGGAGTGATAATAGAGACCTCCTATGCCCCTCCAACTGTAGCTGCTGGGGGCTCCTCTACCTCTACTCTAGCCGGTGCTCGGGCCGCACCGCGTGCTCGCCCCCTGCCCCGGCCCCTGCCTCTGGTGGCTCTGACTGGGGGCTCAGGTGCCTGGTCATCAGTACGTCCGGTACGGGTACAAACCATCTGCAAGAAAGAATAGAATATAGTTTAAGAATTTGATGACGGTAACCAGCACGATAAGGAATTCCAAAGAATTTGATTGTTCTTAACAATTACATAGCCTCCCAAAGATAGATACGGACGTCTCCGCACCGATCCGCAAGACTCTAATAGATCGGCTTGTGATGTTGTGACTCCTATGAACCTAGACGCTCTGATACCAACTTGTCACGACCCAATTTACCCTCCGAAAGGTATCTTGATGGCACCTAGTCTCTATGACTAGGTAAGCCTAGAAATATGCGGAAAACAACATAATCAATAAAATAAAGACAAAAAGGATATCAACTAGATATAAGGTATCTACTCAACATATACAGTTTGTACTTCCCAAAACCCGGAATGTCACCAACATCACAAGCTAAACTCTATGGTTCAATATACAAACTGGAAATAAAAGTGTAGTCTCATATACGAACTATAACTATGCTAAGATAGGAGGGGGGGGACTCAGAAGCTCTGCGGACGCTACAGAAATACATCAAAGTCTCCCGAAGATCTACTACTCTACTGACTCTGGAACGGTGCGCTGGGACCTGGGTCTGCACATGAGAAAACATGCGCAGAAAGGCGTGAGTACTCCATATTCGGTACCCAGTAAGTGCCAAGCCTAACCCCAGTGAAGTAGTGACGAGGTCAGGTTACGGCTCTACTGAGTTTGCAAAAATAAATAGATATAATTAATAGATAAGTAAAAACAGTAATAATTAACAGGAAGTAAAGTGAACCGGAAAGAACGAAGTAGTAAATCTCAGTTCTGCACAGCATATAAATCAGTAGATAGTCGTACAATGCAATACAGGGGAAAGTCTCAGGTCTCGGCCCGCAGTCCCAATGTAAATATGCAATGCAATGCGAGGGAAAGTCTCATGTCATAGCCCGCAGTCCCAATGTAAATATGCAATGCAATGCAATGCAAGGGAAAGTCTCAGGTCATAACCCGCAGTCCCAATATAAATATGCAATGCAAGGGAAAGTCTTAGGTCGTAGCCCGCAGTCTCTATGTAAATATGCAATACAATGCACGGGAAAGTCTCAGGTCATAGCCCGTAGTCCCACTGTAAATATGTAATGCGAGATTTATATAAGATATAGCGTAATTCAAAAGTTTGGGAAAACAGTTGGCAAATATAGAGGAAAGGTACTTAACCCAGTTTCAAATAATAGTAACGAGTCGAAAATCAAGTAAAATCATTGGACTTGATAGAATCTTAAGCCGCTACTCAGTTAAACCAATAACAGAAGTAATAGGAATTGAAGATGAAGTATATCATAAAAGGAAACAATGGATTTAGTGAGAATACCCCGTGCACGTACTCGTCACCTCACGTACACGGGGTTTTTATGTCAAAAATCAGTTATAAATGCCTAATGGAATTTCCCAACACAGAGTTAGGCAAGCCACTTACCTCGACTGTGCTAATCAACCAATAATCACGCTCTTGCCACGAGTATCCAACTCGGGGTGGCCCAAATCTATTCAATTCGATTGCATAATGTAAATATCATTTCAATAAATCAAAATAACTAATAAATTCGAAGCTAACACGCGAAATTAGGAATTTTGACAAAAATGCCCCTCGGGCCCACGTCTCGAAATCAGGTACAAGTTATATTTTTTGACACCGATTCACTCACGAACTCACTCGACCAGAAACATCGAAATCCGATGCCAAAAACTCCTTGAATTCTCAGAATTTCAGTTTGGGGAAGTTTCATCAAGTTCCCATGGTTTTCCCCCTATTTTTGATAATTAAACAAAAGACAACAACGGGGATTAATGGTCTAACAAGGAATTAGGATTAGAAAACGTTACCTATGATCCTTCTCTTCAAAACCCACTGAAAATCGCCAATTCCCGAGCTTTCAAATGATTTTTTAGACTTATGAAATCAACCCTCAGATTTTTTGGAATAAACACACAGGGATCTTGCACCTGCGGTCCCGATCACCGCGCCTGCGGTACTGCACCTGCGGGAAAACCTTCGCAGGTGCGAAAACACCAGAAGAAGGTCTGGTTCAGCAAGTTGATAAGTTCCAAATTCTCCCGTTAAGCATCTGAAACAACCCGAGGCCCCCCAAGACCTCAACCAAAACCACCAACCGACCCTAATACCTTATTCGAACTAGGTCGAGCCTTAAGAACACGTCTCATAACATCAAAATCATCGATTATGCATAGATTCAAGCCTAGGAACTTCGGAAAATTCTAGAATTCACATCCAACGCTGAAACACGTCTAAACTCATCCGAATGACCTCAAATTTTGCACACAGGTCATAAACTCCAACCCACACCTCACGTCTCAATTCTTTTCTGAACCTTAATCCCACGTCTTCACTTCAACTTCTTGGCAAGACTTGATAACTACCCTTGTTTCTTCTTTATAAAAGGAAAGGCTGACGAAGAAAAGGGGGGATCCAAAAAAGAAAAAAAATGAGACCAAAGAACAGAGAAAGAGAAGGAAATGCAACATCCCTTACCCATTAAATCACGCCAATCTCAGTCGAGTGAGGGTTTTAAAGTCTGGGATTTGAAGTTCGCCTTGCCAATGCGCCTCAAATTTCCGGCGAGTCAATCGAGTTTGCGGAACTTCGGTTAAGTTCATCTTGTACTGGTGTTGGATGTCGATCTCATTAGAACGACATAATTGCTGTACACGGAGATTATATCATTCAATCAAAGTCTTTGGCTCTGTTTAGAGGTTCTTCTCCTACCTCGTTTATGATTTTTCATTACCAGTCCATATGTGCTTTTATTGAATTCTGTTTAGTTATTTTTTAGCTAATCTTTATTTGCTTTCACAACCTTATATTAAGTTTAGTTTCAAATGGACATTTAAGTAAAGTGTGATGGTTGTGTTTTATTTAATCATCTTTGTAGTCTCATGTTTATTTCTAATGTTACTTTGTATTTATGATATTTTGGATAATCGTGGTGATGAAAGAAAAATTGAGATAAGTCGTTCACTTTGGCTTTGCCAGTATATTTTCAGTATTGTTTTGTCTGTTTCTTGTAAATTTAAAAGCATGATATTTTGTTTGTTTCCTTTCCCTACAGCTATTTTCATTCTTCCTTTTAGTTTTTTTTAGTTAGCTTTCAATTTATTTAGATATGGTTTAAACCATAAAATGTGCTACTGAACCCAATAAGTGGGCTACCGAGAGATTTCTTTTGGAAAATAACTCACAAATCACTAGTGTACTTTAGGCGCGTATTAATAAATAATTTATCATAATTATGTACACGTTCGCGTGATATAATTATGATTTTCAAAATTAAAACCAAGGTATGCGTTCGCGCAACCTTGGGCAAAACAATCTTACTTATAATAAAATATTATTAATTGTGTACACGTCCGTGTGACACAAATACGATTTAAAAATGAATATTCGTAGAAAATACTTTAGGCACGATTTAATCTATCATCGTGATTGTGTACACGTTTGCATGACAAAATTATGATTTTTATAATAAATCAAGGTACACGTTCGCGCGACTTTGACCAAGCTTTCTTAAATAACAAAGCGTGATTAATTGTGTATATGTACGCGTGATATGATTCTTGACGCGCCGAACGAAATGAGTACATGTACGAGTGACTCGTTTCAAGATAATTTATTAATCACGAATAATCGAGTAATTAAAAGCGGTAAAAGGTAAAATGTACATAGGTTTTAAAATACGTAATTAAAATAATTTAATTAAGCCAGGTATGATTAAAGAGACCGTGCTAAAACTACGAAATCCGGGAGTTCCTAACACCTTCTCCCAGGTTAACAAAATTTCTTACCCGGTCTTCTGGTTTCGCGGACTTTAAAAAGAGTCAAATTTCCTCGATTTGGGGTTTAAAATAAATCTGTGATTTGGAACACCATAAATTATCCCAAGTGGCGACTCTAAATAAATAACTAACCCATTTTGAATAATGTCACTTAAATTGGAAAAAACTCCCCTATCCCTCTCGGGAAAAAAAGAGGTGTGACACTGCCTATAACCACAGAAGACACAACCTCAAGTCATGTCCTAGCTTGCCATAATGCATTGGGATCCATTTATACATAACCAAATCATCAAAACAAAATCTCTCTAAATCTACCAAATTACGGAGACTGCCAAGCCCCGAACATAGCCACAAAACACTTGTATATCCTTATCGCATCAAAAGAACCGATCATTCCCTTTACCCTACCGATCTAAACCATTACTAAACGGACTCAACTCCTCAGTTTTCTCTTGACTTATCTTTAGAATCAATACCTCTCTTTTTTAGCACACGATAGATCTCAATCGACATCTCTCCCGAGTGAACCCAAACAACAAGACCACATTTCCTCAATACCTACAAGTCACTTTATGCTCTCCTCACGCACTCAATAGTATCTCCCACTGATGCACCCATTCTTAAAGGTCTTCTGCAAATTCAAAGTTGTTTCTTCCATCTCTCTAACACTTCACCACATACCCGGTGGTAACATAGAGATACTCGAAGTCTCTATCACAATTTGCTGCAATACTCAATCCTTAGGTACACAATGGACCCAAAAATCCTTAGCCACCACACTTTAAATATTGGACCCACAAGAACTCTTGTTGAGAGTTTCCCACTCTAATCTAGTCCCGAATATGAAAAAACAAATAACTAGTTCTCTGTTAGCACATGAATACTCCAAAGAAGTGACCAAATGAATCCGTTCCCTTGTACATCACATTCATAAAGAAATATCAAACCCGAGTCATTCCACAACCTTTACACATCAATAAGGTGAAATGTAGAACACATCCATCAATTTCCCTTCTCGAATTACCCTTGATATTCCCTTCCTCAGTCTTCACTAATCCACCAGCATACCAATAACCAGAAACTACAAAGACATGTGACCACGCGACCCAATCATCGACAGTAGGCTCCCCTATTTGGCTTTAAGCCACAATTGTAAAATCCAAGGATCCACAATGACTTCACTTCCTAGATACCATGATCTCACACTGTTACTAAGCCAAATTTCTCACAAGATCTTGTTACAGATATCATGGCACATCGTGAATTATCAGCCCCAATGCAAACTCAGTTGCATGACGGTCGCGCCATCTTCCTCAGGAAATCCAGACTCCCATCGTTGTACATACCTCCCATTGGATAGAGTGTAGAACCCTTAATAGGAACTTTATCAGAAATCATGCAACCCTTAACCGTCTCATAGAATATAACCCCACTTGTGTAACCTCATATCAACATCCCACAACGATATTGCCATATGTACATCCACTATGAAATTACTCAATCCTCCTAAGCCCACACTCATCCACCAGCTGTGAGAACCCATTCATTCCATCAATAATTACTGAACGTCCAACAATACATTTACAACTCAAAGCAATATTGCATTCCCAAAAGATAATCAAGCATTTACATTCCTTTGCATCCGAAGAAACTCTTTTCGTCACATTTCAACTTCCCAAGTATAGAAGCCACCACCTCAAACAAAATACACAAACTTAGTCATTTGTTCACTATGACCAAAATTACTCTAAGATTTCTCAAAGCATGTGAATATACTAGCACAAAATCTATACGATACTCTCCCACTCCCACTTTGGTTAAACCATCTTCCTAAGCACTCTACTCGATCTATGTTGCTCGTACTTGACATGCTAACAATTCAACTACAGTGAGACATATCCCACCATATCATTTCTCATCATCTATTGCTAATCATGTCGCTCGGATTCTCGTTCCATCTCCGTAGCACCTGTCATGACCCAAAATCCCAAGAAATTGTGATGGCGCCAAACATACTGGTTAGGCAAGCAGAAATATAACTATAAAGAACCAAAACACAGAATTTGTCAAAATAACATATGTTTGAAATCTCAATCTAACAAGATACTACCGATACAAGATAAATCCCCCAGAAACTAGTAAATACGGAGTCATGATTACAAGTCGGAAAACTATATAACAATACTACCTGAACTAAAAACAACAATACATAAGTAAAGATGAGCTAACATTGTGAGCGAAAAATGCAGCTCTACCTCGTCTCTCGATACTCAGCTCAACAAGCAATGTTGCTACTGATAACTGGTACCAACACCTGGATCTGCACAATTAAGTGTAGAGTGTAGTATGAGTACAACTGACCCAATGTACTCAATAAGTATCATAACTAACCTCGGCGAGGTAAAAGAAGCAAGATTAATAAATGATACCTACTATAACATGTAGAGTTTCATCAATTTAATAAGTATAGAACAATGCCGTAATCAGGTCATAAATCATAAAAAGAACCCTCTATGTGTGTGTGTGCAATTACTCAAGTTCTATGTTCAACAAATGACACAACATATACGATGATATACAAGTAAATCAGGTAATTAATTATGGAATTTGCAAGTGAAGATGAAGTGAAAATCCAAACAAAACACTAGCCATACTTTCCTCAATATCCGAGTGTACACCATCAAGCAAGAAACATGAGAGGGTAACCCTTGGGGGATGGATCCATATCCACACGCTATACGGACTCACGTGTTGCATGGATAACTCACATGCCAATAATATAAATCGCACGGACACGCCAAGTGCTGCACGGTCAAGTCACGTGCTAATAATATCAATAATTAGATCCGACAACTCAAGTACCATAAATATCAGCCCCGGTGTGGTCATAGGCTACCGGTCCAGCTCATAACACAGAAAAACAAATATACGAGAAAACTTGTACATGATCAATGAATATCAAGCTTCATAATCCTAGACTAGTATAAATAACATGTTATAGTGTAGGCATGTTCAGTGTGTGCTATCACAGATCGAACATGCAACTTCATCATGAATTGGTAGCTTATGAGGTTTAATCGGGAGACCTCAATGAATCTCAAACTTTGTACAAAGAACTCCCAAAGAGGTATAACTAGGATAAACATCACAATCTGAATCTTAATAATCAATTCAAATCATGTCATACCGTAAGAACTACCTCGAGCATGAAAATAGTGCCCGGTGCATGCATATGGTCTCAACCCCACACATATGCGCCATTCATAGCATGTAGCTATCACAAATAATTCTTGAAACTAGTGCCTTAACCAAGTTTAGATATGATACTTACCTCAAGCAAGACAAATCACTCTTCTAACAAGGCCTTCTCGCGCGTACCAATCGCCAGACGGCTCGAATCTAGCCAAAACAACACCATACCATCAACAAAAGCCATAGGAAGTGATTCCAAAAGTCAAAGCTAAGATCTTTAACTCAAATAAAAAATTTAACCTTATACCCGCACCTCGAAACCCGATAAAATTTACAAATTACGAACACCCATTCAATTACGAGTCCAACCATACTAAAATCATTTAATTTTAAGCATAAATCGATCCTCAAATCCTTAAATTACACTCTCCAATGACATAGTCCAAAAATCCCCAAATTCTCTCTTAGATCATGAAATTTAGGCGTAATAATAAATGGTAATGAATATCTAACACAAAAATCAAATAAACATCACTTACCTCTTCTATTGGGATGAGAAATGCTCCAAAAATCGCTTAAGATCGAGTCCCACAATTCCAAAAATGAGAAAACAATAAAAACCCTCGATTTTAAAACACTACCCCAACGATTCTCTCTTCTACGGCCCTCAGAGTCGCACTTGCGATGCTGCACCAGTGGACTCACCATTGCAAGTGCGAAATTTTATTAACTTCCCGACCTTGCACACCAGCGGTCCAAATTCCGCACCTACAAGACAACTTCTGCGGTTGACTCCCGTCATGCACATCCGCACCTGCGGAAAATCAATGTTGGACACTATATATATATATATATATATATATATATATATATATATATATAAATGCACTTCATACCCGATCTCAAGAAGTCTCGGCTGTACCCGATCTCAATGGAACTCAGCTTAGCCGGCTTCAAGAGGACTCAGTAGCCTCACATCACACATCACCATACCCGGCCACACATGGGCTCAGTAATATATCATATCATGTCTCAACATACCCAACTTATCTGTGGTTGCACAATAGGTGCCGTACCCAGTACGCGACTCGGTAGAGTAAGATATATATATATATATATATATATATATATATATATATATATATATATATATAT
>ML352037.1:0-32846 GCA_005239505.1 Nicotiana paniculata
ATAAGAATTACTAAATGTAGAAATCGATGTTCTTGCACTTCAATGGAATTTTGGCGTTGTCTACTGTTGATCCACGAAAATACCCTCTTAATTGTGTTTTAGGAGTCTATTTATAGGTTTAGGGTGAACCCTAACCGTGTAGGAGACTTCTATTTCACTTGGGAAACACTTAAACTCGTCAAACTCAGACTTGGGGCGACACTGGAGACCCCTGGCGTTTGGGCTCTAACGCCTCCCTAACGCCAGGGGGGCCTGGCGTTATGGCCCTAACGCCCCCCTAACACCAGGGGGGCCTGGCTTTATGGGGTAAACGCCCCCCTAACGCCAGGGGGGCCTGGCTTTAGGGGGCAAACGCCCGGCTATCGCCCGGGCGTCTCCTTTTGCGTATTTTCGACGTATTTGCATCCCTTTAGCTCCATTTCCATATCCAATTCATCTACACATAAAATAAACTCCATTAAGCACATAACAAGTGTATTTTTATCATTAATCCGCATAAAATGTAAGGTATATCACATGTTAAACTATGCAATTTAGTCTCGCATCATTGCTCCTAAAAGTCAAAATGTTTTTCTAAAACTATTCCCCTACCCTTTATATACTGTTTTCAAACTTCTACTCTTAGTTATCTAGGTTCTTACCACCCCCGGTGTTAGCATTTCCTAGGGTCCTTGAGACTCCTCCGAACTCTGACGCATTAGGGCTGGTCTTTCAATCTTTTACAAACTATTTCTCTAAGTAATATTCTGGTGTGAGCATTGTCCGGGGTCCCTTAGGCCCTTGGGAACTTTGACACACCAGAAGCCAAATTTTGTGTATCATGGATGGACCACATGTATACTTCAGACTTGCTTTTCTTGAAGGCTTTGTTTCCAGGTTAATATTGGGCGTATGAAGGCTCCCTATAGTATAATGAATTTTGCTGTGTAATTCATTCATTATTGGGCTGCAATAATGTAATAATCTCTATAATAAACAGATTTGGGGTTAGTAGTAGAAGCTGGGGGGGGGGGTTATATATCTTTGTTAAAAAACTCGGGTAGAAATCCTGCCTATAGGTCTATTGTGTTGGTTCCTTATGTGCATGTTACTGTTCATTTAGAGATCCTGTCTATAGGATATTTTTCTGACTGATTGTGACTCTGAATCTTCATATTTTCGGCATATTATAGACACTGCCTATAGGTCTTTTGTTAATTCTGCATTAGAATCCATGTTCATAGGATCTACACATATTTTCAATCTCAACGTGTATTAGTGATCATATTTAGAGGATCATATTTTTATGAATGAATAAACTTTCCTGGTGACTTTTCTAAAATTCTTCCCACATGTGATTAATAGAATTCATGCCTATAGGGATTAAAAATCAGTTTCAACTTAGACATCATGCCTATAGGAGATATAAAAATCATTTTTCTTCAGTTTAGATACCATGTCTATAGGAAATAAACAAATCAGCTTCAACACTAGAAATCATGTCTATAGGAGTTAATTAATTCTGCAAATTAGAAAGCATGCCTATAGGATCTAAAGAGAATAAAATTTGTTTTGATGAGTTAAAATCAGTCACTCGCTCAGAAACCATGTTATAGGTCTATAATTAACAATTATAGATTCCATGTCTGCTCCGGTTATCACTTAGGCAAACTTTTAAGGTTAGTAAGAATTTTGGATGTAAAAACTGTGATCCCTTGCTGCTTGAAGTTTGCCCAGATTCAAAATTTAATCAAATCAGTAGGCAAGCCAGTAGGTCCCAATGCTCATTTTAATAAACTGGTTTCTTACATTCTGTTTATGCCCATCTACATATCCTGCCTATAGGATCCTAAATTAATAAAATGTTGATTGAACTGCGTGCATTTATTGTTACTTGTGGAGGTTAACATGAGCCCTTATTTTCTCCTTACATGAAAGTCCTATCTGAATTTTGTTTGTCGTCTAGATTTTTCTCATTTTAAGCAACATAGGTCAGTCTAGAACTACCTTAAATAGAGGTCCTATACACCTCCAGGACCATAGGTAAGGGACGGGTAGTACACGCATAAGGCACGAGTTAGAAGCTACTAGAACGCTTAAGTAACAACTGAAAGATAGTAATTGGTTAGTAAAGGAAATGATGACCCGTGTGCTAATATTATGTGTAGCACCCCAACTTGGGGAAAGTTACCAAGTATTGCATGGAAATGATCCTATAGGCTAAAAAACGTAGGACCCCTTTTAATTCATGTTTTGAAATAATAGTTGTCTAAATTTCTTTATTTTCCTTTAAGACTAATTCGCTTAATTAAGTTCGGTGGGGACCCACCATTGTGGACCTCGAGGGGTGCCTAACACCTTCCCCTCAAGGTAATTTCGAGCCCTTACCCGATTTCTGGTGATGCAAACTAGTTTCATGAGTTAACTTCTCTAGGTTCCCTAATGCTCCTTAATCCGTTAGGTGGCGACTCTTCAAATCCCATACCCCATCCTAAAAGGAAGGGAGTTTTCCCAAAAACATCGAAACCCGATTTCGCGAGAAAAATGGGGCGCGACAATGTTTACTTTTGATTATCTTCAAAGGAACCTATTCCTCCATCTACTTTGGTAACCATTTTTAATAATTGTCACTAGTCATATGTCTGTAACACGTGTTGTTAAGTTGCCACTTTCCTTTTCGATTCTACTTGCGATGTTCCTGCAAAACAAAATTACTTGTTTTTAGGTACCCAAGTCTGCTTGGGTCCTGAATGGTTAGGTCTCTGAGTGTTAGTTTGACTAGAGGATTTAGGTTGCAAGACTCATCTCCAGTTTTCCTTGAACCTGCAATGGTTATAAGTGTGACCAAGTTTTCCGCATTAAAAACACTACGGATTATTGGGATTTTCAGAGCCTCTTTCTGCTCTGCTTCTATTCCTGCATTGGTTAGTGTTGTGACCATTTTTACCACAATAAGAGCATGCATGAGAATTTATAGTCCTAATCAAGAATGTATGCAGAACGATCTGATTTCATTTGACAAAAATATGATTGGTGGATTTCTGCAATCCATTCAGTTGAAGTTGAAGTTCATTAACTTCATCTTGAAGCATGTCACGCTCAATTTCACAAACTTCCAACTTCAAGGCCCAGTCTTTCTTTTCTCTTTGGATTTTCCTGAGTTCATTTAGACCTCTCTCAAGATCTTCAAGAGCAATATCAACAAATTCTTGGAGTTCATAACAATTAGGATATGTAGGAAGACATACCTCACTGGTTCCCTCGTCTTCCATACGACCAAGTTCATATGAGTCTTTTTCCCCATCTGTTCCTTCGCCTGCCATAAGCCCAAGTTCACCTGAGTCCTCATTGCTATCTTCTTTTATGGCCATGAAACACATATTTGCAATTTCTTCATGGTCAGATTCTTCATCATCACTCTAGGCTCTAAATGACTTCTTCTTTTGAAGGTTCCTGCTGAGCTTCTTCTTCAGTTCGGGGCAATCAGCTTGAATGTGTCCATGTTTTCCACATTTATAGAATCTTCCATCATTTTCATTATTCGTCCTTCCTTTTCTGAAGTTTGATTTACCTCACCTGCTATTTCTGTTTTTCCTCATCATGCTTGTTACAATTTGGGATAGCATGACTATGTTTTCATCTTGTTCTCCACCTTCATCTTCCTCTTTATTTTCTGGTTCAGCCAAAGTTTCTTTAAAAGCAACTGTTTTATTCTTTTCTTGTTGAATCTCCAAGTGAGTTTTCTCAAAGGAAATTAGATCACTTATAAGTTCATCATAGGACATTTTGTCAAGGTCCTGACATTCCAGAGCAATAACCTTGAGCTGCCAAATCGTGGGAAGACTTCTAAGAATTTTTCTTACCTGTTCTCCGCTCTTTATTGGTCTACCAAAAGACTTTAGATTTCCAAGTATTTTGTTGAACCAGGAGAACATTCCTCTACTGATTCTCCATCCTTCATTTGAAATAGCTCATAGTCCCGAACTAGAAGAATGATCCTTGTTTATTTCACTTTGTTGGTTCCTTCATATGTGACCTCCAATTTATCCCATATCTCCTTAGTAGTTTCACAGCTTGAAATATTTTCATATTCTTCTCCGCTGATAGCATTATACAGTAGATTTTTTACTTTGGCATTCACTGTTATGACAATTGCTTGTCCATCAGTGTAATCATCTAAGTCAAGTGGTGTAACGAACCGATCGGTCATTTTGAACTCTAGCGTGTCGTTCAGCGGTTTGAAGTCGTGATTAGCTTCATTTAAGTTATTATGACTCGTGGGCGTGGTCGGAATTGAATTTAAGGAAGTTTAGAATTGATTTGGAAAGAAAAATTCTCATTTCAGAAGCCTTAAGTTGGAGAAATCAACTAAGATTGGAATTTTGAGTAAACGACCTCCGAATCAGGGTTTGAAGGTTCCTGTAGGTTCATATGATGATTTCGGACTTGGGTGTATGTCCGGATCGGGTTTTGGATAACCCGGGAGCGTTTCAGCGAATATTGTGGAAGTTAGCATTTTAGAAGAATTTCATAGATTTGGGCTTGAAGTGCATTTTTGTGTTGTTGATGACCTTTTGGGATTCCGAGTCTGGGAATACCTTCGTATGGTGATTCTGGAGTTGGGAGGGCGATCGGAAGTGAATTTGGATGTCTGTAGGTTATTTTGGAGTCATTTGGCTAAAGATAGAAATTTAAAGATTTTTGGGAAATCCGACCAGAAGTGGAAGTTTTGATATCAAGGTCGGAATGCAATTCTGGAAGTTGGAGCAGGTCCATAATGTTGAATATGAATTGTGCCCAAAATTTGAGGTCAATCGGACATGATTTGATAGGTTTCGGCATCGGATGTAGAAGTTGGAAATTTCTAACTTCATAAAGTTGAGATTTGAGTGCGATTCGTGGTTTCGATGTTGTTTGATGTGATTTGAGGCCTCGAGCAAGTCCTCTCTATGTTTTGGAACATGTTGGTATAATTGGACAGGGACTCAGGTGGATTTCGGGTGGTTAACGGATCAATGTTTGAAGTTGAAGAAGGCTGAAGGCTGCTGTCATCTGGTGTGGCCGCACCTGCGAGGCTTTGACCGCAGGTGCGGAGCCGCGGGTGTGGCTAATGACGTCGCAAGTGCGAGTTCTGGGCTGGAGCTGAAGAGGCTGCAGGTGCGGAAGATGGGTCGCACCTGCGGAAGCGTAGGTGCGAAGAAGGGACCGCAGAAGCGAGAAATGTTGGGTTGAGTCAGAGCCGCTGATGCGTGGCTAGAATTCATGATTTTAAGCATTATATACCTTGCATTTTATGTGATTTAATGATAAAAATACACTTCGTATGTGTCTAATGGTGTTTATTTAATGCGTAGGTGAATTGGAAACGAAAGCCGAGCTAAATGAGAGCATAAACGTCGAAAAATACGCTCAAGAGTCGAAAAGGAGCGACCCGGGACAAGCCTGGCGTTAGCCAGGCGTTTTGCTCTTAAGGCCAGGAGGTGCCTGGAGTTAGCCAGGCGTTACCCTTCAAACGCCAGGAGGTTCTTGGCGTTAGCCAGGCGTTACCCTTCAAACTCCAGCCATGGCCAGGCGTTAGCCGGGCCTTAGCCTGCTAACGCCTGGGTACCTGCTTCAGTGAACTCCGAGTTTTAAAGGTTTTTAAGTGTTTCCAAGTTAAAATAGAATTTTCTTACACGGTTAGGGTTTATCCCAACCATATAAATAGACCCAAGAACATATCTTTGGGGGGAGGCATTTTTGGAGAGCAAATACACACACAAGATCATTGAAGGAGCAAGGATTATCAGTTTTCTTCATCTTATTCTAGTATTTTCAATTCATGCAACACTTATGCAATTGTTTGACTATAGCATGAGTGGCTAAACACCCATTGTNGTTAGGTTATATATACTATCTATGTTATGCTTCGGAAAGCCGTATATATATTAGAGAAGAATTGAAGAGAGCGCGATCTTAACCCTTCAGGGGAGCGGATTTGTGGTTAGGATAGGAATATACCTAGTCACCGTGCTTAATTAAATATCGTAATCTTAGTGCGTTCTAATAGATTAATTTCATAGGAATATAGGCGTTAATCTATTGAGAATAGGCGAGTAGTGCTTCGGGAGAAGGCTATGAGAGCATTTATCGATTAATTAGCAACCATGAGTGAATTATATGAAAGGGAGAGTTAATTAGAATGCAATACGAGTGGTGAATAGATCACAACCCTGGAATATTTGTCTCTACTGAATACATAACAATATTTTTGTCACTTGATAATTAGTTATTTCATAGAATCTTAGTATAAAATAGTTGCATCCTTGATTTTATTTTGGCTTGATTAGATAACGATTAGAGTGATTTAGCAAGTAGTTTACACAAGTCCTTGTGGGTACGATATCTGGACTTAAAATCCTATACTACTTGTCGACCACGTACACTTGTGTGTGCATTGGGAAATCAACCAACAGCCGCACCTGCGATGGAATTTCCGCAGGTGCGGTGCCGCAGGAGAGGCTATTGGACCGCAGGTGCGAAGAGAGGCCTGGGCGGAATGTTTTAAAGATGGGTTTTTGTCATTTCTCACCCATTTTTCATTTGTCATGGGCGATTTTTGGAGAGCATTTCAAGGGGGATTTTCGTCAGGCATCAAGGTAAGTAAATTCCTTCCGTTTGTTAGATCAATACAAGATTATATGCATGGATTAGGCATGGAAATTGGTAGGAATTTGGGAAATTTTTGAAGAAACCTAGAAAATGTAAATTTGGAATTTAGCCACGAATTTGAGTATGGAATGTAGAGTAAATTGCATGATTGAACTAGTAGAGATATGGGTAGCATGTATTTTCAAGAATTTTAAATTTTCGGGCACGTTGACCCAAAGGAATTTTGGTCATTTCTTCGAGCGGGGTTGGGAAAGTATATAATCTGACGTTGTTGTAACTATCAGGATTAATTTTCATTGCTTTTCCATTGTGACACCGGGTTCTGGGATATGTGTTGAGATATAATTGCTTATGTGTAATCTTTAAACCACTATTTTTAATTAACAGACTTTTATTTGGTTAATATGAAATTAAGTGAAAGGAAATGTTTTTATAAGTGTTAAAACAGGAAATTATTTCAATTAATAAATGATTGGCTTGCCTGACAATGATGTTCGGCGCCATCACGACCTTATGGATTTTGGGTCGTGACAACATGGTATCAGAGCGCTAGGTTCTCGTAGGTCTCACGAGTCATGAGAAAGTCTAGTAGAGTCTTGTGGATCAGTACGGAGACGTCTGTACTTATCTTCAAGAGGCTACAGGGCTATTAGGAGTACTTCCCTTCTTGATTCCTCATCGTGCAATTTGATTCCTTTAAGACTTATGCCTACGTTTCTTTCTACTCAATCTTATACGTCGCGAAGCGCTTGCTATGAAGCGGGAATTTGAGGAATTCAAATGGTGCTACAGATATGATACGAGATGTTTCCATGTGTAATTTGTGGGGGGATGTTGTTATGGCCCTGCAAAAGAATAATATGTTGTTTTAACTCAGTAGTTGTGATTCTGGGAGCCTTAGGGCTGTGCTCAGGTAGTGATGATGCTTGTGATTAGTTGTCGCGCGATGTCGATATGATGATAGAATGCTTGCCCGTATGTTGAGGGTGATGAATGGTTTGAAAGGAGGTCTTCTCAGAGTTTGATTTCATTATTTCAGTGCTTTTGTGCCGGCAGAGGAAGGGTATTTGGGTTATGAATGGTCCGGTTGGGGTTGATAAAGTAGTAAGACTTAGTGTCTGCAAGTGAGACGGGATATGCACCTGTGACGTGTAGTTGATGTCATTGATCGAATGGAATGTGTTAAGTTTGTCGGTTCTATGGGTTCTTCGGTTGCGTGGGGTCCGAGTATTAAGGAGAAGTATTGAATAAAGAGGTTGGCATAGATCGTGAGGTGCTTAGGTTCAGTACTGGATAAGTGTTCATAACAAAGGCAGCTAGAGAAAGATGATCTTCGGAGAGTGTGAAGTTGTGGTGATCTGCTGGTTTAAGAGCTACAGAGAATGATCCTGGAGTGAGGCTAGGCGGTGGTTCCATCTCTAGGAGGCTAGGTGTAAGAAGCGTAATTCGAGCAGTCGAAAAGTGGGGGAGCAGCAACATAGCTTGGAATTTGAGGATATTGTCGAGCAATTAATGGATGTCCATGAGAAGCGGACGGACTAGTAAAGTTGGTAAATGAAGCAGGTCGTAGGAGGGGGTATTGAAGTTGCAGGGAGCGTGCATTTCAGTGTCGTTGGGAGGTGTCCGCAGGTGATTTCCACAGGTGGGTATTCTTCTGGAGATAGGTTAGCAATGGCGGGGTTGGCAGGTTTCTGTGAGGGGTTCTAGTGGCTAGTCGGTAGGAGGTAGATTTTGTGAATGATGCTAGAGAATTTGAGTATTTAGGGAGTGCTAGCAAGAGAATTTGGAAGAATTGGACGGATTGGATGAGAAAGATCGTGTTATCAAAGGAGAAAGGATCTCGGCAGGGTCTAGAGTGGCGCAAGGAGTAGCTTTGGGCTAAGTGGGGGAGTCCCACCATCTGCAAATGGGTAGTAGGATTGTATTCTCATAGGGTTGCGGAGTGTCGGCGTATTGGCAAGTTATTTCAGCTAAGGGAAGGGAGTAAAATGGTAATTTTGTGTAGGATTTGATGAATGTGTGCAAAATTTGGCCCTATCGGGCCAGGGTTAGCCTTTGGAAGATTCAGAATTTATACTTAAGGCATGGGCGAGTTGTAAGGATAGTGACTCAGTCACGTGTTTCATTGAAAAAGGTATTCCTGTGCTATGAGAGCTTTGGAGTTGATTGTATTCGGGGCCAGTCAGAGTGGGTGACTCCCAAAAGTGGTCCTGGTGAGTTCAAAAGTTAAGAATGCGGCATTTAAGGGTTCCAGGCAATAATATGATCGAGAATCGAGCTTTTGCAGAGTAATTTCTGAGAAAGAGGAAGATGGTTGAAATGTTCTATGATATGTTTCAGCATGCAAGATAGTATTGGAGGAGTGGGAGGAATAAACTCTGAATTGTAGAAAGATTATCAGAAGGATATGAGACGGGTTGCGGGATTTAGGCAGAATAGTCTCGTGAATAAGGTCACTCGGGGTGAGTGAGGGTTGAGTTTGCTATGGGTTTAAGGAAGTTACTATTATTCCTGAGGCAATTGAAGGTGATTAAAAGAAGATAGATTGAGTAGCCATGGTTGAAATGGCACATTTGCAGCAATGATCGGTCCCTTGATGTGATTTAGTTATGCATGTGGTTTTTGCCGGTGTGTGTGGGGCTTGTCGACCGTCGTAACGGATTTTATGTGGGAACATTCGAGTGCTATGGCTTGTCAGGTGTAGGCGGACCCCGGAAGGGTTATGGTGGTATAGACTACTACTTAAGGATTTGCATGATTGGGTGATAATGGGAATTCACTCGTGTGTTGAGATGGTACTATTGAATTGAGTTAAGTAAAAGGTTTCTATATGATGAAATGTTCACCCTATTGGTGGTTCAGAATTTATGATGGAAATCTTGCGCTACGTCATGTTGGTATGCTAGGTGCGGAAAGCAGTATGTAACTGGGAGTAAGAATTGAGATTTGCAGTTCGATAATGATAAGGATGTCAGGAGCTCGGAAGAGCAAGACAAAGTCATTTGAAAGTTTAGAGTAAGCTATTGTTATCTTCAGTGTCACCTGAGATTGATATTCGGTGAAAGAGGCTTTGTACCCTGGTCATGGGTTCTTGATGTGTTTTGCGGCCTTAGTGTGGTCGGTGCTATGGATGGGTAGACTTGTTGCCTGGTGTGGAAGGTTGTGGCAGCATCACCGCGAAAAGATTGTATAAAGTGTAACATGTAGTCACTTGATGGATTGAAGATTTGTACCGAGTATAAGGAAGTGCAATACTGTTTAATTAAGAATTTACGCCTGGAGAGCGTTCGGTTCAGCTGATTATGGATTATGGAGTGCTTGTCTCGGTGATGATGGTTGTTCTCGTGTATTATGAGAGAAAGTGGGTTAATGTGGACCCAGGTAAAAGCTATTAGCTAATTTTTGGTGCGAGCGAGGTGGCTCGATGCTTGTGGATGGATTTTATTATGATTATGGGCTTCGTACGAGCCAGGCATGTTCCTTTCGGTAGATCGATTTTCATGGAGAGGTATTAGGACAGCGGGTGTTGTTCTGTCTTCGTCAGATTCATGTGTTATTGTGATTGTGCCGTGTGAGTTGCGAGGGCTTTGATAATTTCTTATGTGTTGAGGCCCCGCGTAGTGGGGATGTTATGTGAGGAGGATAGCTCTTGATATCTAGAGTGTATATATATATATCGCACCTCAGTTGTGCTTGAGTTTTGTGGCCTACGGCTGTATCTGTCTCCCCAGGATGGTATTATGCACTTAGCGTGCTTGTGATCGATATACAGTGATTCGTAATAGTGAGCAAATCAGCTCCGTATATATATATATCTTCTTATGTAAATGTTATGTGTGGATCGGGTGGCACGTCGCCACGGGCATGTTATTCGGGTCGGGTTGCACGCCGCAACAGTGTGATGATGAGTAAGGTCCCTATTTATTTTCTTGTGTTCTACTTCCTATTTTCTAATAAAAATTCATATTAGTTGCATGAGTTGAATAGTTGCTTCCTGAATCGTTTCTTATTATCATGTTCGAGTTATGGTCTATTAGCGCGATGTGGTATCATGTGAGGTTGTTGGCCATGTTTGGGCTGATTTGTTGTCTGAGCAGTTCATGCTGGGTGAGACGAGATTATCGGATTAGGGATCAGTGCGATAAGGTTATGTGAAGTGTATATTAAAGAGCAAATACCATTATTCAGGTTCATAATGAAGTGATGATTCTAGTCAAGATGGGGTATTCAAGGATTTGTTAACTCTGCAGTTGAGTATGAATTTCTGCACATTTCCTCCGTTGTGGTGGTATCGTCAGTATTATAGCAGGGTGTATGTATATTTGTTATGAGGTGCATTGGAAGCATCAGATTTGTGGACCTTGGCTATTAAGGTCCAGGGAGCGTCGTTGTGGTCAGATGTTGAGTTATGCGGTGCATGGTGCCGATTCAGCAAGGGTATGCAGTTATGATCTGGTATATCGTGTGCTAGTTGATGCAGTGCTTATATATTCAGCAAGGGTATGCAGTTATGATCTGCAGGTGCGAGTTCTGGGCTGGAGCTGAAGAGGCCGCATGTGCGGAAGATGGGTCGCACCTGCAGAAGCGTAGGTGCGAAGAAGGGACCGTAGAAGCGAGAAATGCTGGGTTGAGTCAAAGCCGCCCCTGCGATGGAATTTCTGCAGGTGCGGAGACGCAGGAGCGGCTATTGGACAGCAGGTGCGAAAAGAGGCCTGGGCAGCGTGTTTTCAAGACGGGTTTTTGTCATTTCTCACCCATTTTTCATTTGTCATGGCCATTTTTTGGAGAGCATTTCAAGGGGGGATTTTCGTCAGGCATCAAGGTAAGTAAATTCCTTCCGTTTGTTAGATAAATACAAGATTATATGCAAGGATTAGTCATGGAAATTGGTAGGAATTTGGGAAATTTTTGAAGAAATCTAGAAAATGTAAATTTGGAATTTAGCCACGAATTTGAGTATGGAATGTAGATTAAATTGATGATTGAACTACTAGAGCTATGGGTAGCATGTATCTTCAAGAATTTTGGATTTTCGGGCACGTGGGCCCGATGGCATTTTGATCATTTCTCCAAGCGGGGTTGGGAAAGTATATAATCTGAATTTGTTGTGAGTATCAGGATGAATTTTCATTGCTCTGCCATTATGTGGTAGTTTCGGAGCGTTGTGCGTCCATTGGAGTCATCGGAGGGGCTTGGAAGCCGGTGTTGGAATTTCTGAGCGAGGTACTTTTTCTAACTTTGTGAGGGGGAATCTTCCCCCTAGGTGAATTAATTCAGTACATGCTATTATCTTCGGGGGCTACGTACGCACGAGGTAACGGGAGTTCGTGCGTAGCTACTATTATCCATGTCCGGGTAGTCTAGGACCCACTAGCATTCCTTACGTGTTGTACCTGTAATCCTGCCTGTAATATTAAACTGCTAATATAATCAAAAATGTAATTGAATATCTAAAAGAAACTAGAGTTCATTTGTTAATCTTCTAAAAATAGAATTGATCTTTGTGGATAATTGTGTACTGGACTGGGTTGTATCGTGGAATATCATTAAACTTGACAAATGAGTTTTCAAAAACAAATGATTTCAAAACCTATATTTCATGTTTCTTTTAATAAGAAGTTACCACCTTCTTGAGAAAAACTATTTTCTTGATAAAATACGGATTTATTATGTGGATATGTGTAACTTTGGGTGCCTGAGTCACTTGAGTGATTCGCGAGCAGGATTGTAACGACCCGACCGGTCGTTTTGAGCTCAAGCGCATCGTTCTGCGGTTTGAAGTCGTGAGCAGCTTTGTTTCAGGGATTATGACCCGTGGGCGTGGTCGGAATTGAATTCCAGGAAGTTTAGAATTGATTTGGAAAGAAAATTCTCATTTCAGAAGCCTTAAGTTGGAGAAATCAACTAAGATTGGAATTTTGAGTAAATGACCTCTGAATCAGGATTTGAAGGTTCTAGCAGGTTCCTATTATGATTTCGGACTTGGGTGTATGTCCGGCTCGGGGTTTGGATAACCCGGGAGCGCTTCGGCGTATATTGTGGAAGTTAGCATTTTAGAAGGATTTCAAGAATTTGGGCTTGAAGTGCATATCAGTGAGGTTGATGTCCGTTTGGGATTCCGAGTCTGGGAATAGCTTCGTATGGTGATTCTGGAATTGGGAGCGCAATCAGAAGTGAATTTGGATATTCGTAGGTCATTTTGGGGTCATTTGGCTATAGATAGAAATTTGAAGGTTTTTGAGAAATCCGACCGGAAGTGGAAGTTTTGATATCGAGGTAGGAATGCGATTCCGGAAGTTGGAGCAGGTCTGTAATGTTGAATATGACTTGTGTGAAAAATTTGAGGTCAATCGAGTGTGATTTGATAGGTTTCGGCGTCGGATGTAGAAGTTTGAAATTTTAAGTTCTTAAAGAATTGGATTTGAGTGCGATTCATGATTTTGGCGTTGTTTGATGTGATTTGAGGGCTCGAGCAACTCCGTGTCATGTTTTGGGATAGGTTGGTGTGATTGGACAGGGTCTCGGGGGCCCCGGGTGGATTTCGGGTGATTGACGGATCAATATTTGAAGTTGGAGAAGGCTGAAGGTTGTTGTCATCTTGTGTAATCGCACCTGCGAGGCTTTGACCGCAGGTGCGAGGTCTAGGCTGGAGCTGAGGAGGACGTAGGTGCGGAAGATGGGTCGCACCTGCGGAAGCGTAGGTGTGAAGTATGGACCGCAGAAGCGAGAAATGCTGGGTTGAGTCAGAGCCGCACCTGCGATGGAATTTCTTCAGGAGCGGCTATTGGACCACAGGTGCGAAGGGATGCCTGGGCAGAATGTTTTAAAGACATGTTTATGTCATTTGTCACTCATTTTTCATTGGCATGGGCGATTTTTGGAGAGCATTTGTGAGGGGGATTTCCGTCAGGCATCAAGGTAAGTAAATTCCTTCCGTTTGTTAGATAATTACAAGATTATATGCATGGATTAAGCCTGGAAATTGGTAGGAATTTGGGAAATTCTTGAAGAATCCTAGAAAATGTAAATTTGGAATTTTAGCCACGAATTTGAGTATGGAATGTAGAGTTAATGGTATGTTTGGACTAGTAGGGCTATGGGTAGAATGTATCTTCGAGAATTTCGGATTTCCAGGAACGTGGGCCCGAGGGCATTTTGGTCATTTCTCTGAGCGGGGTTGGGAGAGTATATAATCTGAATTTTTTGTGAGTATTAGGATGAATTTTCATTGTTTTTCCATTATGTGGTAGTTTTGGAGCGTTGTGCGTCCATTGGAGTCATCTGAGGGGCTTGGAAGCCGGTGTTGGAATTTCGAAGCGAGGTAAGTCTCCTTTCTAACTTTGTGAGGGGGAATCGTCCCCCTAGGTGAATTAATTCAATACATGCTATTATCTTCGAGGGCTACGTACGCACGAGGTGACGGGAGTCTGTGCGTAGCTACTACTATGCCATGCCCGGGTAGCCCAGGACCCACTAGCATGCCTTACCTGTTGTACATGTGATCTTGTCTGTGATGTTAGACTGCTAATATAATCGAAATTGTAATTTAATGACTAGGAAGATTAGAGTTTATTTTCTAAATCATCTAACAAGAGAATTTATTTCCTTCGCGAGCAATTGTATTTACGAATGAGGTTGTGTTATTAAATGTTATATAAAACTCGGCAAGTGAATTTCGAAAAGGGATTTAAATGATATTTGGTTTTTAAAAGAGAAATTGGTCATTTACTTGAGTATTTGTGTTCCCGACGTATTCAGGGTGGATTGTTGATTCTGCATGTCTGCGTGTGACCGCTTTCCAATTTACATTCCGCGAGCGGAGTGTTATTTCCCCTACTCTCATGGTAGCATGTCGTACGCCACAGCGGGTTTAGAATGCACTTCTGGTACGGGCCATTTGATCCTCGGCAGTGCATAGATATGATTATTATATTGAGAGGTGCACTTATGGGACGGCTGTTCGATCCTCGACAGTGCACAGAGAGATTATTATATTGAGAGATGCACTTTTGGTACGGGCCGTTCGATCCTCAGCAGTGCATAGATATGATTATTATATTGAGAGGTGCACTTATGGGGACGGGCAGTTCGATACTCGGCAGTGCATAGAGAGTGTTATTATATTGAGAGATGCACTTTTGGTATGGGCAGTTCGATCCTCGGCAGTGCATAGACATGAGTATTTTATTAAGAGGTGCACTTTTGTTACGGGTTGTTCGATCCTCGGCAGTGAACAGAGTGATTATTATGACGGCTCAGGCCGGTTGTTTTTATCACTTATGCGCATGTTAAAATGTTAAATGTTTTCTACATGATTTTGAAGTGATAAGATATATGGGAGGAAATAAAGAGGCAATTGTTTATTTAAGATATTTGGAAAATATAGAGAAAGTGGTATTTGTTGTTTATTTCCAGTATTTACTTGGAGTTCAGTGCCTTACATACATGCTGCTTTACTGTCTTTACATGCTTATCGCGTTCATTTTACACTGTTAAATAAATTGTTGGCCCTTAGTGAGTGTCTAATTCGACCTCTCATCACTACCTCTCTGAGGTTAGGCGATCGACTTACTGAGTACACGTTGTTTTGTACTCATGCTACACTTGTTGTGCATTTTTATTGCATAGGTACTTTCATATCAATGTGGAGGATTCGGAGACTTAGGCGAGCTGCATCATTCGGGGGCGATCCGCAGCTGACAGGGTCTCCTTCGTACTGTACCTATTTCATTTAAATTTCCTTGTCCAGTTGTATTTCGGACAGGCTTGTAATGATTGTTGAATTCTTAGAAATTGCTCATGTACTTGTGATACCGGGTTCTGGGATATGTATTGGGATATAATTGCTTAAGTGTAATCTTTAAACCATTGTTTTAATTAACAGACTTTTATTTGGTTATTATGTAATGAAGTGAAAGGAAGTGTTTTCATAAATGTTTTAAAACGGAAAGTTATTACAATTAATTAATGTTTTGGCTTGCCTGACCTTGATGTCCGGCGCCATCACGACCTTAGGGATTTTGGGTCGTGACAAGGATGACCTTGTATTTCTGTGTGTATTCGTATGAGCACCTGAGTCACAGGTATGATTTGCGAGCAGGCTAGCCGTATTATTTTAACCGCGTCGCATGATCGATTCGCGAGCGGGGCAGATAGATGCATCTATGGTTCGAGCCGATCGACCCTTCGGTAATCCACAGTTTATTTTGTTGGTCCTCGCCGTTCGACCCTCGGCATTGCCTGCGCATGATATTTGCTGCGTAGTTGCTATGATTTTTGCCTGATTACTGGCCTGAAATATTAAATTATCGATTGAAATGACAGAGATTTAAAGTTATTAAAAAGACCTTTGGAAGAAGTTGTTCCTTCCCGTCGATTTATTATTATTTGATTAAATCACCATGTTGATTAATTGTTAATATGACGAAGATATAAAGTGTTAAACGTGAACAGAGTTGAAATATATTTAAATCCTGTTTTTATAAATTGCCTATGGTAAATCATGCTTAGTGTCATACCTAAACATTTTAAATTGACCGTTAGTAAGTGTCTAATTTGACTTCTCGTCAGTACCTCTCTGAGGTTAGGCGGGTGACTTACTGAGTACACGTTATTTTTGTACTCATGCTACACTTGCTGTGCATTTTATTGCACAGGTAGTTTCATAGCAAGGTGGAGGATTCGGAGACTTAGGCGAGATGCATCATCCGGAGGCGATCCGCAGCTGACAGAGTCTCCTTCATACTGCATTTATTTCGTTTTAAATTTCCTTGTCCAGTTGTATTTGCTCGTGCACTTGTAACACCGGGTCTGGGATATGTGTTGGGATATAATTGCTTAAGTGTAATCTTTAAACCACAGTTTTTAATTAACAGACTTTTATTTGGTTAATATGAAATTAAGTGAAAGGAAATATTTTTCATAAGTGTTAAAACAGGAAATTATTTCAATTAATAAATGATTGGCTTGCCTGACAATGATGTCCGGCGCCATCACGACCTTATGGATTTTGGGTCGTGACAAGTGGATCAGTTGATACTATGACTTGACCATTTTCATCTTTCTTTGGCGGAATTGGAAGATTTCCCTTTTGATCACGCGCCAAACTTTAATGTGATATGACATAGTGTATGTTCCATATGTACTTTCCAGTGAGAAAAGTGTTGCCGGTTGAAATATAAAGGTCGTACCTGAGAGGTTTCTTCTTGAAATAGTGCTCCGATGACTGTGTTTGATCCCATGATCTTTTCCTTATTAGCTGTTAAGCAAAGTTTGTGAGTCTTTCCATGATACCAATTGAAAGTACAAAGAGTAGGGGAGGGGGGAAGGGTGAATTGTTGTCGATTATAAACTTGGTTGACTAAGTATGAGTTTAGTCAAGTAGGTTTTGCACAGTGAACAACTAACGAGAAATGAACCAAGAAAATTAAAAGATAAACAAGACACAACAGTTTTTATACTGGTTCAGTACTTACGTCCAGTTTTCCTTGGGTCACAAGGGTTCTCTTAGATCTTTGATAAATGGTTACAATAGTGATGGTTTTGGTTTGCTCACCATCAACGATATTTAGCAACAATAGCTTTTGTAATGTTGACACAACTCTCTTTTTGTGTTCTAAATCTTCCTATCTTTTATGACACTTGTAAACTCGAGAATACAGTGTTTGTACTAAGAATTAGAAAGGTTTAGAAATAGATTGTGTAGTTGCGTAGTGTTCAATGTCCTTCTGCTTCTTCCTTTATAACTTTATGAGTCTTCTACTTCCTTGTCTTCTGGGATTGTACTACAGCAATTTTAGGAATCCTTTCCTTATGAGACATGTACATCTAAGAGAATGACCCAAGGGTTGCCTCATGAATCTAGCTTGAAATGGTAGCTAGATTCATCTCTCTTTCCTTACGAATTGCTTCCTTGACTAGAGATATTCTTGGTTGATTGCTTACTTCACTTCAATCTTGGGAGATTGCTTTCTTCATTCCTTCTTGACTTGAGCTTTTACTGAATCTTGTAGATTTGATTGCGGTCCGTGATTTGCTTCATTCTTGCACGCTTGAGGATCTTGGTTAACACTGATTGGACTGTCTGTGATTTGTTCCATTTTTGCGCACTTGAAAATCTTGTTCGGTGTTGATTGATTCCCTTCTTCTTAGGCTGACTAATTTATTTTCCATGTAAGACAATGGTTCAAGATACATAGTCTTTGAGTGGATCTTCTTTCCTTTTAGAAATGTTGTTGCTCACCAGAATCTGCATACAATAATATATCATTAGTCAAGGCTTCTTTAGGTTTATTGATTATTAATACAGTTCTAAACTTAACAGGTTCTGCCGGTTATTTTATAAAATTTATACCAAATTAGTTTTTCGATTATTCTAATATGTATAATCAAAACTAGACTTTTCGAAATCGTTCCAATCATGTCAAATTTCTCTTCGGTATCGATACGGTTCAGTTAATTTTCGATATTTTTTTCCAAATGTCATGTAAAAGTCACTAGTAAAAGTAAAATTTAATAATATACGTACTTTTATATGACTTAACAAAACTCTCCAGATAATTTTAATGTTGAAAGAGCGATAAATTAAGAAAATATGAAAGATGACTAGAGTATAGATCTGTCAACTATTTTATACCAGCGTAAAAGAAACTAAACAAAGATAAAGAAAATATAAATTAGACGAGTGAAAAGATATTAGCCAAGCTAGGACTCAAGAATAAAGTCTATGGAAGATTAACTATCCAAAAAGATAAATTCAAATCATACGAGAGGAAACATATTCAATACATTGTAATTTGCTACTGAGAATCACTGGAATACCTTGTGTCTTGCTAGTGAATATGATGGAAATAATTTAGTTTCGATAGGAGTAGCATAATGGAATTGAAAATTAGGATTTTGAGTTTAAATACGTGTTAGCTTGTAACCGTTTTCATAAATCCAAGGCCCAAGAAAAAATTTAATGCATTATTATTCTTAAACTTGTACACGACTAAAATAGGAGAGCCCAATTTTATGATATTACGGTGCTTCATAGCCCGTCTTCAGAAGGCTCGAAGAAGTTCGAGTTTTTACATCGAGGAGGCATGTCGAGGACTCTCCACGCTCGACCTCGAGGCAGTGTAAATCGAAGACCATCATGGAAAAATGGAAAATTCCCAAAAGGCATGTGGTTAAAGAGGACCAAGTACGCAAAATAGTACAAGCCCATACCGTGGCATTAAATGGATGTACCAACCGTCTATCTTTGTATTAATTGCACATGTACTATGTTGGATTTCCCCTTCTTATATAAAGGGGACCCTTGTCATTTTGTAAGACACATGATATTCAATACAAGAACAAGAACATTTTGTGCTCTCTAGTAAAAACATTCTCTACAATTGTTTCACTGATTTATTGTCTTTCATTTATTGTGTTCATTAATTGTTCTTCATTTATTACTCGTTATTGATCATAAAGAGGCCATATTCTAGGCCTTCAATACTGTTGTATCTTCTTTGACCGCCCTCTGTCAAGCTCTCGAGCTCGAGCTTGAGGCCTATTTCGACCAAGCTCGAGACACCATCTCTCAACCGCTCGGTTTGCACAATCTCATTATCCTTCACTCTTATCTCATTTTCTTACCTCTCACTTAGCAACTATTTCCTAAATAATTGGTATAAAATAGATCACATATTTTTAGAACCACAGAATCAAATATAATTGTAATTACCATTTTCACGGTAAATAGTTTGGCGCCCACCGTGGGGCTAAAAATAATAGGGATTGTTTTAGTACTGGTTTTCTAAAAAACACAGGTTATTCTTTACACTTTTTCTTGTCCAAGAATCTTCAATTTCAGGTCAGAAAATATCTAACTCAGTAAATGCACATGAAAACAACGGTCCTGATGATCATGGAGAGAACGGCGCATCTGCTTCAGGTGTCAGTTTACCACCGCAAAACCCTTAGGGGGCACCAGTGCAATCTCCGTCGATGAAGGCTCACGCAATGTTCAACATGTCGATGTAAGCTCTCATACAGACGGGAGTGTGCGCGATGGAGACCAGCATGAAGCACAGAGAGCCCCTGCTCAAAAGGAAAGGTAAGTTAGCCTTCATGTCATTTTTGAGATGTTGCAAGCACAACAGGGGGCTATTGCTCAGCTACAAATCCATCAGAGAACTCCAAGCACAGCACCATCAAAAATGGCTCCTCGAGTTGAACAAGCACCAGAAAGGTCGAGCAATAATGGGTCAGCAGCCGACCCCGCTATTATGAAGATGCTCAAGTACCTCACAAAGAGGATTGAATCAGGCGAAAAGAAGATAGAAGCTAACGACAAAAAGGTGGAAACCTATAACTCGAGGGTTGATCAGATCCCAACCGCACCCCCGATTCTGAAGGGTGTAGATTCAAAAAAGTTAGTTCAAAAGCCATTTCCATCAAGTGCAGCCTCGAAGCCCATCCCGAAGAAATTCAGAATGCCTGATCTCCCGAAGTACAACGGGACCTTGGACCCCAATGAGCACATTACTACTTACACTTGTGCTGTGAAAGGGAACGACCTAAGAGATGACGAGATTGAATCCGTCTTGTTGAAAAAATTTGGAGAAACACTGTCCAAAGGGGCCATGATGTGGTATCATAACCTGCCCCCGAACTCGATAGATTCGTTTGCCATAATGGCAGACTCTTTTGTGAAGGCACATGTTGGTGCCATCAAAGTCGCTACGAGGAAGTCTGATGTCTTAAAAATCAAACAAAGAGAGAATGAGATGTTAAGGGAGTTCGTATCCTGCTTCCAATTGGAACGGATGGAATTACCTCTGGTCTCCGACAATTGGGCAGTACAAGCCTTCCGTCAGGGCTTGAATGAACGAAGCTCGATAGCTTCAAAGCAGTTGAAGCAAAACTTAATCGAGTATCTCATCGTAGTTTGGGCGGATGTACACAACAGGTATCAATCGAAGATCAGAGTCGAGGAAGACCAATTGGAAGCCCTCTCGAGCTCGGTGTATCCCAGCAGACTCTTAACAAAGGAGTCGAGGCTTCCAGAAAGAGATTCGAGGCCAAGCAAAGAAAGGTATAAACCGTAGATAGAAAATCAGAGAAATATCCCGAGGCGTAACATACCTCAAAGTGACCAAAGGATAGATCGAGGCCAGAATCCTCGGGGACTCTTGAACAAAGCAGGGTTCAATAGGCACACAGGGCCAGTAGAGGCACCCCGGCTATCTGAGTACAAATTCGACATTGATGTTTCAGACATCGTATCGGCCATAAGTAAAATCAGGGACACCAGGTGGCCAAGACCCATGCTATCAGATCCTTCGTAGAGGAACCCTAACTTAATATGCGAATATCACGGTACCCACGGTCATAGGACCGACGATTGCAGACAACTTTGAGAAGAGGTGGCCCGACTGATTAGCAAAGGGAACCTTCGAGAGTTCCTTAGCGACCGAGCTAAAAACCAATTTCGGTAAAGAGAGGCAAACAGGAAAAATGAAATAGAAGAACCACAACACATCATCCACATGATTATTGGAGGATTTGACGTCCCTCGGGGACCCGTTTTCAAGCGAACAAAAGTATCCATCACCAGGGAAAAACGAACTCGGAGCTACGCACCCGAAGATGCTCTTTCATTCAGCCTCATAATGACGCACTGGTAATTTCTTTTCTTTTAAATAAATTTCAAGTTAAACATGTGCGCGTTGATCCAGGTAGCTCGGGAAATATAATCAGGTCGATGGTGGTTGAGCAACTCGAGCTACTCGACCAGATCGTGTCCGCCTCCCGTTTCCTCAACGGATTCAACATGGCGAGCGAGACAACGAAAGGGGAAATCATCCTCCCAGTTAGCGTGGCCGGTACAATCCAAAATACCAAGTTTCATGTCATCGAAGGTGACATGAGATACAACGCATTGCTTGGAAGTCTATGGATTCACAGTATGAGGGCGGTGTCATCAACCCTTCATCAGATGATGAAGTTTCCTACGAAGGATGGAATAAAAATAGTGTACAGAGAGCAACACGCAGCAAAAGAAATGTTCGCAGTGCACGATGTGGCACCGGCACCGACACTTTCTACATCGAAGGAGCCAAAGAACAAGCAAACAGCCCAGTAGAAATCACAAACCACATTCTCGGATGAATGAATAAAGGACCGTACCGCATCCTCGGAATGTGTAACTGAAGCATATCGAGGCATGAACGCCACCACGGTTAAGGTACAACCCTCTCCCTCTTTCCTTCACATTTTACACTAACCTATATGCAGGTGTTCGATTGAAAGGAATCGAAGCATCCTCCAGCTCGAAGGCCTTAGGTTTAAAGCATGCGTTACGCTATTTTTCCCTCATGTCAGATTATATCCCAAATAGGTTTTACCAATGAGGTTTTTAACGAGGAAACATCCATATTCTACCTAAGGAGAACTCAACAAGTATTCAAGGCTTCTCCTCGATCAACCTCAAATACTGAGGGGCATCCCCTTGGGAGATCACCTCCTCGAAGAAACTAAACTATGCCAAAGAGGGTCTCGACAGGAGAACAATGTATAGGACCAAATGGTCGAATGAAACGTGTCCACATAGAATAATCAAACCCTCGATGGTGAAAAAATGTATACTTGTACCAAGTAATCGAAGGAGAATCTTTTATCATCAAAACACTTCGTGCGTCGAAGAAGTTTGCTATTTTCACAAGAAACGGCCCCGGGGCCAAAATTTTCCCAAACACTTGGGGACTGACACCAAAAACTCGAGGCCGTAAGACCTCAGGGCAGGAAACTTCGAGATCATAAGCCCTCCATGAGGCACCAATGTAAGCCCGATGAGGCAATATCGTATCTGTAAGACCTCGACGAGGCATGCCCAAACTTGTAAGCCCTCAACGAGGCAAAGTCAAAATTGTAAGACCTTAAAAAAGGCATAACCCTGACTCGGGGACTGTCCTCGATAGTCACCCCATTAAGTCATCAAAACTCGAAGCCATAAGACCTCAGGGCCGGCAACTTCGAGCTCATAATCCCTCCATGAGGCACCAATATAGGCCCTCCATGAGGCACCTATATAAGCCATCCATGAGGCAATATCACCGATGTAATCCCTCCATGAGGCACTATCAACAACATAAGCCCTCCATGAGGCAATATTAACTTCGACTCAGGGACTGTCCTCGACAGTCAACTCATCAAGCTATCTAACTCGAAGCCGTAAGACCTCAGGGATGGAAACTTCAAGCTCATAAAGCCTCTATGAGGCACTAATGTAATCCCTCCATGAGGCAATATCAAAACTATAAGACCTCAAGCAAGGCATGTACAAACTTGTAAGACCTTAAAAAGGCATAATCCCGATATCAAAGTCAAGGCTATATATTGAACTTGTAAGAGCCCTAAAAAGGCATACCCTTGATATAGACGTCGAGGCTATCTCACTCGGGGACTAAAAGGCTACGGCCAAATATAATAACCACCATCATAAGGTACCGGCCAAACTAACGCGACTTGGAGACGTCTGACTGTCGCCATGAAATCACATGCCTCCATTTACTTCAAAAAGAACCGGTTAAAGGTCGTACCGACCTAACGCGTAAGAGCCCAAGTCGCCAGCTACATTAAAGGTCGTACCGACCTAACGCGTAAGAGCCCAAGTCGCCAGCTACATTAAAGGTCGTACCGACCTAACGCGTAAGAGCCCGAGTTTCCATCTACATTAAAGGTCGTACCGACCTAACGCGTCATAGCCCTAGTCTCCAGCTATATTAAAGGTTGTACCGACCCAATGTGTAAGAGCCTACGTGCCAGCCTAAAGAGCCTCAGGGACGATTTAAAAACCTAAGGGTCGATGAGATCGAATCGAACCCGACTCGAAGACTGAGCCCTAAACGATTAACTAAAATGCCTCAGGGCCAAACGCATAAGAGCCCAAGTCTCTAGCTACATTAAAGGTCGTACCGACCAAATGCTTAAAAGCCAAGTCGCCAGCTACATCAAAGGTCGTACCGACCCAATGCGTAAGAGCCCACGGGCCTAACCTTGGTGAAGTAGTGACGAGGCTAGGACAAGACACCATATAAAACTTGGACATCGAAATCATGCTAACAGGAAATATAGCAATTTAAGAATGTAAACAGCAATTAATGGGAAGGGAGCATGCAATAGGGAATTTTCAACATAAGGAATGAGGAAAACAATAAGGCAAACACAGATAGTGATCAACAATAATTTTAGCAATTAAAGATAGAAAGTAAACTTGCACGGCATCACCCTTCGTGCTTTTACTCTCAGCCTCACCAAATAATAAATAGAATACACGGTATCACCCTTCGTAATTTTACTCTCATCCTCACCAGATTATAATTAAGAATTGCACGGCATCACCCTTCGTTCTTTACTCTCTTCCTCACATTATAAATAAATCATGCACGGCATCACCCTTCGTGCTTTTCACTCTTCCTCACAATATAATTAAGTCATGCACGGCACCACCCTTCGTGATTTACACTCTTCCTCACAATCTCATCAAATCATCAATCAACATAAAAGGGGATTTCACGAGAAATAGTATTTCATCATAATTTTTATCAGCATTTAATATTTCGATCTCAACTCAATGTTATCAAAATAATTTCACAAGAAATCAATATTTCATCATGGTTACTATCATCATTTATCATTTCAATCTCCACTCAATGTTCTCAACATTTCACTAACAACAATAATCACAGATTATGGGCTTTAAGACAACCAGAATAACAAGAAATAGCATTTACTCGCATGGTATGACCTGACCACAATGTATAGGTACTGGTCACCTCACCTATATATTGTATTTAACAAACAAACAAGTGACAAGTAGTCATAATATACCTATTCCCTCAAGCTAGGGTTAGACACAACACTTACCTCAATTCTGCGGGTCACTCACTGCTCAATTACCGCTTTCGAATTCACCTCCAACACACTCGAATCTAATCATAATTAATTTAATATCATTAATTAATGCTAAAAGGGAAGTAACTTTACAGAAAGTTATGATTTTCCTAAGTTTTCTAAAAAACAGTTAAAACCCGACCCCGGGCACGCTTGGTCCAAACTCGGAGTTCGGACCAAATTCCGTTTACCCATTCACGCCCGAGCCCGAATATGCAATTAGTTTCAAAATTCGACCCCAATTTGAGGTCAAAATTTGACTTTTACAAAATTCCCTAATTCTACCCAAACCCTCAATTTTTACCATGAAAATTCTTGATTTTGGATTGAAAAGTGATGAAAATCCTTGGGTAATTGAAAGAGATAAGTTTAGAATTGATTACCAACACTTTGGGGGTGAACTTTGGTGAAGAAAATCTCTAGGGCTTGGTAGTTCGAAAAATAGGAAGAAAAAGAGTTATGCCCGTGTTTAATAGTGTTTAAATATGACCGGGCAGGCCTTCATCGGGTTCGCGTTCACGTGGGCCTTCTTGCGTTCGCATAGAGTCAGGCTTGTTGTCCTTCGCGTTCGCATTCTCGGTCACTGGGCCGCGTTCGCATAGAGTAAGTCAGGTTCCCCTCCCCAGGCTCGTTACACTACGAGACCAGATCGCGTTCGCGTAGGGTCTCCCCCCAGCCCATCGCGTTCGCGTCAGGGGTCCCGCGTTCGTATAGAACAAAAATGCCCAGCTAAATTTTTACTCTATGCGTTCGCGATAGATGCTACGCAAACGCGAAGCACTAAATAACTAGGCACCAGAAAATAGAAAACCAATAAACCTTCCTAAGTGTAAAACATTCGGTGGCCTATCCGAAACTCACCTGAGCCTTCGGACGCATACGGACTTGATCTTGCAATCAAATCATGAAAATAACATGTAGAACTATGAATTAAACCTCAAAACTCATCATTTTTTTCAAAACATTTAAAGTTCACTATTTCTCAATCGGACTTCCGAATCACGTCAAATAAACTTCGTTTCTCACCAAATTTCACATATAGCCTTCAAATACTATAACAATTCTGTAAGGGGCTGCAGAACCAAAATACGGGCCTGATACCAGTGGTTTCAAGCGTTAATTCTTTTCTTTATTTTATTAATAATTCAGCAAAATAATTTCTTTCAAAAATTGATTTCTAAAGCTTGGGACCTCGGAATTCAATTCCGGGCATACGCCCAAATCCCATATTTTACTGCGGACCTCCCGAGATTGTCGGAACACATATTCGGGTCTATTTACTCAAAAGGTTGGCTCAAGTCAACTAAAACCAAACTTTAAATTCTAAAAATTAGTATTCACATAAAAGCTTTCCTATTTCACGCCCGGACTGTGCATGCAAATCGAGGTGATTACAATTAGACCTTTTATGGCTAATAAGCCTAGAACGGAGTCTTAATTCATAAAATAACCCCTTGGGCCATCACAATCTCCACCTCTAAAACAAACGTTCGTCCTCGAACTAACATAGAAGATTACTTGAATTGGCAAACAAGTGTCGATATTTACTCTGCATGTCCGACTCGGACTCCCAAGTAGCTGTCTCCACGGGCTGACATTTCCACTGTACTCGAACTGAAGGATAGCTCTTAGACCTCAACTGACAAACTTGCCGGTCTAAAATGGCTACCGGCTCCTCTTCATAAGTCAAGTCTTTGTCCAATTGGACAGAGCTGAAATCTAACACGTGGGACGGGTCACCATGTTATTTCCGGAGCATAGATACATGAAATACCGGATGAACGGAGGATAACCCTGGAGGCAACGCAAGTCTATAAGCTACCTCCCCCACTCTATCAAGAATCTCAAAGGGCTCGATATACCCAGGGCTCAACTTGCCCTTCTTCCCAAATCTCATGACACCCTTCATGGGTAATACACTGTTACATCCCGTACTTTAATTTATTTTATTTTCTCCTTCAACCGCACATGCAAATTTTCCACTTGTTTAAATTATTTTAACTGGCCATCCTTTTTATGTCGATCTATGCACTAATAGGGTAAAGATATTTTACAAAGGTTGTTTAGTATTAACATGTGATAATAGTTTACTTATTACTTATGGTTACCAATTAATACTTATAAAAAAGAAAATTTACGTAAAATTTACCTTACGAGTGACACTTGAACTTATCTTATTTTCCTACTACATCTAGCTACTTCTAAATATGAAAGCAGAAAGAACCTGCATGGTTTTGATATTGAAGTAGAGATGATATATAATAAGTTGTTTTATATGATATGGTACTTTGAGTGAAATATTTTTGTAAAAAAACAAGAAACAAAAAAAAAAGAGTTTGAAAAATATGATTTTATATAGTTATTAATATTACTACTTTCGAATATACTTTAAATTATACACATAATATGAGAAAGTTTATGAGAGTTTTATTATTGTAAAGATAGAAATTATTTTCTCACATGAAAAGAAGGTTATCTTTTTACCACTTCAAAAATTAAGTGTAAGAAAATTTGTACTCTTTATATCAGATTAGGAAAATTAGAAGTTGAGAAATATATGTATTCTTACATGGATATTTTAAATTGTCACGACCCAAATTTCGGAGTCGTGATGGCGCCTGTCGTGGAACCAGGCAAGCCTCCCTTTTTAACTAAGCTAAATTCCATTTCCAGTAAAAATGTGATTTTTATTTATTAATAATATCAAGAAATCTAAAATTTAAAACAATATTTGAAAACTAAATTCAAAACCTCCAACCCCGGATCCGGTGTCACTCGGTCATGAGCTACTATAACATAAAGTAAAGAAAAGGGGAAATGGACAACATTGTCTCAAAATAAAAGCAATAGGCGGAATAAAGAAAGAGAAGACGAGGTCGCAATCGCCAGCTGCTACCTCGACAACTCCAATAGAAACTCTGATCCGCTGCTCAAAATCCGCTTCTGGGTCCCGGTGTACCTGGATCTACACACAAAGTGCAGGGGGTAACGTGAGTACACCAACTCAGAAGTAACGAACTCAAACTATGGGCTGAGAGGTAGTGACGGACTAAACCTCAGAAATTACAGTAAAGAATATATCGAAAATAGACATGCTAACAGTTTATCAGAATGAGTAAGTATGCCAAGTATGCCAGTATACTCTATATGCCATCATAAAAATATGTACTAAACCAGTGTGGATATGCACATAATGCTCAAAACTCTCCCACATTAGTCCACTCACTACTATATATGGCTCTCAGGCCCATGGAAGTTCCATCCCGAAATATTCATAAACTCCGGTGACCGTAGTCACTCCGTACTGAGGAAAAAGGCTAATCCAGCCCCACGAAAAAAGTTCATCCCTGGAATATAACACTCGGACAAGATCCATACCCAGGGACGATCCATCCCTCACATAACATCCACTTCGGACAAGATCCAAGTCCAGGGAAGATCCATCACTCACATAACATCCACTACGGACAAGATCCATGTCCAGGGAAGATCAGTCCCTCATCACTGCGCTCACTGGGGGTGTAAAGACACCGGAGGGGCCCTAGTGGCCCAAACGCCATATCAAGCCAACGAAGGCATGATTTAAATATCGCTGTAGTGTGAATTCCATTCTCATAACTGTCTCAATAACAGGCTCTCGGCCTCACTCAGTCATTACTCTTCAGTCTCACTCACATGGCCCACAAGTGCCTCAATCAGCCCGAAACAATGATAAGTATGCATGTAATTAACAATACTTAGACTGAGATATGAAATGATATGCTATAACAGGACTGAGTATATGACATCAAATAATCACAACATGAGACAGCAATATACGACCACTCGGGTCTCAGCATTTCGGCGTGAAGCCTAGCATTTATACTTCACATGATTTCTAACATGTTCACAATTACCACATTAATAGAAGCACAGATATCATCATGGAATAATCACTAAACGGGGCCATGGGATAACCCAGGCCACAAATACCCGGTTCACGCCCTCACGCCCGTCACTTGGAATGTGCGTCACCTCAACAATAGTTATAAACCATTTAGCTCGGGGTTTCGAACCCTCAGAACCAAGTTTGGAAATGTCACTTACCTCAAAATTGGCTAAAATACTATTCCGCAGTGCCTTTGCCTCTAAATCCGGCCTCTGAGTGCTCCAACTCTACCAAGTTCATATTTTTATCATCAAATTATGCTTAAGGAGTGAATTCCAATCGAAAAATATCAATTTAGCTCAAAAACTCGAATTTGGTCAAAACCCGACCCCCGGTCCCACATCCAAAAACTCAGAAATTTTTATACCAAACTGTTCTTCATCATCTCACGAGTCCTTACATATAAAGAACACTAAAATCGGAGTTTGTTTGACCCCTCAAATAAATCCCTAAAGGTCTCAAAATCTCAAGCCCTAAACCCACCTTTTTCTACTGATTTTCGTGAATTTAATACTGATATTATGTTCTATAATCATCCATAATTGTGTTTTAATGATCAAAACACTTACCTCTATGAATAACAATGATTTCTCTCTTCGAAAATCACCCCCAAAGCTATTTGTCCGTACAAGAATGGTGTAAAAAAGGTTTAAGTTGCGGAGGGTTGCAATTTATACCTTCTGCCCAGGTGTTCCGCACCTGCGGCCCCTATCTCGCACATGCGGTCAAAACAACCGCACCTGTGACTTTTCATTAAACATCCCAACTCCGCACTTGCTCGCACCTGTGGAAACTTCTCACCCAGCCAATCTTCTGCACCTGCGGTGCCCTTCTCGTTCCTCGGAAATCACTGTTGGAAAACTTCAGCAGCTATTTGCTGCATTTTTTTCAACCCCGAATTTCCGTTAACCATCCGAAATCAATCCCGAGCCCCTCGGGACCCCAACCAAAGTTACCAACACATCATAATTGATTATTCAAACTTAGTTTCACTCTCAAAACACCAAAACTAATGTCAAAACACCAAATTTACATTGGATTCAAGCCTAAGAACTTTGAAATTTCTAAAATCCACCAATGATGCCGAAACTATCCAAAAAATTCCGATTGACCTGAAATTTTGCAGACACATCCAAAATGACATTACGAACTTGTTCCAATTTCTGGAATTCCATTCCGACCCCGATAGCCTATTTTTCACTGCCGATCGGAAATCACCAAAAACTAAATTTCGCCAATTCAAGCCTAATTCTACACTGGACATCACAAAATATTCCGAACACACTCTTACGTCCCAAATCACCTAACGAAGCTATCCGAGCCATAAAATCCGCATTCCGAGGTTGTTTCCTAAGTGGATAAACACTCACTACAACCATTATGATTTCAAGCCTACCAACTCTAACACATCAATAACAATATAACCAACCTATGACAAGTCAAGAATAGTAATTACAATGAAGGTTCTATGTAACGACGGACCGGGTCGTTACATTCTCCCCCTCTTAAACAAATGTTCGTCCTCGAACGTGCCAAGCGTTGTTCCAAAAGCCATCGACCGCCGAATAAACTTACCATGCACATACCCGGGTGTCCATATCCCTAATAGGTACCACACACAACCGACACACGCGGTTCATAACAACAACATCACCCACAAGGGTGAGCACATGAACAGATGTAACAAAAGATTCACGGGGCGTACCCTGAGAATGGGCTAGATTATGATGAACATGTGAATATGAAAAACCAGAATCAATAAAAAAAAACTTAAGCTTCTCGTGACAGACTAAAAAAATACCTGGGATTACGGCATCAGAAGCTATCTCATCCGGTCTGGCCGGGAATGCATAAAATCGGGCCTGATCACCACCGGATCGACCTCCCCCTCTGGGGCGACCCCTAACCGCCTGAACCCCACATCTAGCTGCCTGGGCGGGCGGTGTAGATACTGATTTTGAAACCGCGGGCTGACTCCTTTGCTGATAAGTACCTCTCACAAGACAAGGGAAAAACCTCTTAATATGGCCCACATCTCCACACTCAAAGCAACCTCTCTCGAAAAATGGCACGGGGGACTGAAGGTAACCCCTAGCACTAGGATAACCACTGGAAGAACCAGGCATAGATGAACTCTGAACCGATGGTGCCCAAGATGAACTCTGAGCTGGCAAGGCACTGAAGGATGGTTGCACCTTATGCGAACTATGAGGATTGTGACCAGCTGATCCACCACGATAACTTGAGCGACTTGGCTGAGCCTGCCTGAATGGACGGCTTCTGCCGGGCTGAGGCTTCCCCCCTGAAGGAACCTCACCAAAACTCCCAGGTCCTCGAGACCTCTTGGCCTCCCTCTCAATCCGCTCTTGTCGGCTAACCCACTCAATCTCTCTGGCAATGTCAACCACCTCCTTAAAAGAAGCGCCAGATACCCTCTCCCTAGTCAGAAAAACCTGAAGCTGATAAGTGAGGCCATCAATGAACCTCCTGATTCTCTCCCTATTCGTGGGAACTAGCCAAATAGCATGACAGGCCAACTCGGAGAACCTTATCTCATACTGCATCACGGTCATGTCCTCCTGGTGCAACTGTTCGAACTCTCTGCACAGCTCCTCCCTGCGGGACTGCGGTATATACTTCTCCAGGAATAGAATAGAGAATTGACACCAGGTAAGGGGCACTGCATCAGCAGGTCTACGGCTCTCATAGGCCTCCCACCAAGCGAGTGCAGCTCCTGCGAACTGGAAGGTAGTAAATGGGACCCTACTAGCCTCCAGTATCCCTGATGTGCGAAGGATCCTCTAACACTTATCCAAAAAGCCCTGGGCGTCCTCTCCCTCAGTACCACTAAAAATCGGAGGCTGGAGTCTGCTGAACCTCTCCAACCTATGCTGATCATCATCAGCTAAAGCTAGGACCACATAACCCTGGGCTGGGGAAACCGGCTAAACTGGGATTGTCCCGGGTGTCTGAAGCCCCTGGTTAGCTTGCTCAGGTGTCCGGGCAGCTGGAGTCTGAGTGCCTCCCTCGGCCTGAGAAGTAGTAGCAGTAGACACGGCGACGGTCTGTGCCAGACTGGTGCACACAATGGGCTAGGGTCTCCTGAAGACCCGGAATCACAATGGGCACTGCTGGTGTCTGAGCCTCTCCCGTTGGGACCTCAATTGCGGGGACCTGATCATGAGCAGTGGGAAGGTCCACAGGTACTGCCCCGGTTGCTAAGCGGGCTGCATCCCTCCCTCTGCCATGGCCTCGTCCACGGCCTCGACCTCCAGCTGGTCCTGCTGGTGTCTGATCACCACTATCATTAGCACAAGTCCTCACCATCTGTGAGAGAATGAAAAAAATAGAAGTTTAGTTCCAGAGTTCGATAGAGTCGCACGACAGAATTCAAAGAATATGAGATTTTTCCTAAAGGTTCTGCAGCCTCTCGAAGATAAGTACAGATGTCTCTGTACCGATCCGCAAGACTCTACTAAACCTACTCATGACTGGTGAGACATATTTAACCTATCGCCCTAATACCATCTTGTCACGACCCAAATTTCGGAGTCGTGATGGCGCCTGTCGTGGAACCAGGCAAGCCTCCCTTTTTAACTAAGCTAAATTCCATTTCCAGTAAAAATGTGATTTTTAAATGAATTTATTAATAATATCAAGAAATCTGAAATTTAAAACAATACTTGTAAACTAAATTCAAAACCTCCAACCCCGGATCCGGTGTCACTCGATCATGAGCTACTATAACATAAAGTAAAGAAAAGAGGAAATGGATAACATTGTCTCAAAATAAAAGCAATAGGTGGAATAAAGAAAGAGAAGGCGAGGTCGCGATCGCCAGCTGCTACTTCCACAATTCCAATTGAAATTCTGATCAGCTGCTCAAAATCCGCTACCAGGACCCGGTGTGCCTGGATCTGCACACAAGGTGCAGGGGGTAACGTGAAATAACGAACCCCAACTATGGGCTGAGAGGTAGTGACGGACTAAACCTCAGAAATTACAGTAAAAAATATACCGAAAATAGACATGCTAACGGTTTATCAGGATGAGTAAGTATGCCAAGTATGCCAGTATACTCTACATGCCATCATAAAAATACATGTATTAAACCAGTGTGAATATGCACATAGTGCTCAAAACTCTCCCACAGAAGTCCACTCAGTACTATATATGGCTCTCAGGCCCACGAAAGTTCCATCCCAGAATATTCATAAACACCGGTGACTGTAGTCACTCCGTATTGAGGAAAAAGGCCAATCCAGCCCCACGGAGAAAGTCCATCTCCGGAATAAACCACTCTGACAAGATCCATGCCCAGGGACGATCCATCCCTCACATAACATCCACTTCGGACAAG